>PVIR01004072.1:54119-82435 GCA_004026965.1 Petromus typicus
ACTCACATCACAATCCTCCTGCCTCTGCCTCCCGAGTGCTGGGATTACAGGCGTGAGCCACCACGCCCGGCACTGTGGTATGTGGTACTGGTTGCTGCTGGGTGTGGGTCTCCACACCCACTATTGTTATGTGGTTACCGGGGAATCGAACCCGGGCCCTTGCGCTTGCAAGACAGGCGCCGGAACCACTGAGCTAACTAACTCCCCGGCCCTCTCTGGCCCCTTTTGAAGCACAGCAGAGTAGCTAAGCTCTGTTATGTGTGTATGCTTGTGTTAGAGTAGAACCTTGACTTACAAACTCAGTTCATTCCTGAGGGTTGGCTGTGACTCAGGTTGGTCAACTGAAGGCTCAGGCTCCTCCACACAGCCTCCAAAGTTTCTCTTCTGCATGCAGGCCAGTCTCAGTATCCTTAGAGAGACATTGGCCCAGGACTGCCCTCCGCAGGAAAGCATGGTGTCATGTTCTTTCCAGAACTCTTTAAGAGTTAAATCTGTATCTGAGACCATCTGGAAGCAAAAATGTCTGGCATTCAGGTTGTAACTCAAGACTTTAATCATGAGTTAAAATTAAAATTTCAGTCATAATCCATGGTGCTTCTATGTCATGCCAGTCATAACTCTAGTGTCCACTATATATGTGGGGGTAATAAATGGGTCCATTATCATGTAGAACAGAGAAAGCACCTGTGTTCTCTGCCATTTAGTATTGATCACTTGAAGATAACAGGCACCTTACAAACACATCCACAATTGTTTTGAAAGGCAGAGTCACTTCTTGGGCAGTGAGGATAAGCCGACAAGAACATATTTGTGGGTGGTGGGACTGGGGTGCAGAGAGGTTTGGAGGGGGTCCCTGTTGCCTAAGACAAGATGGCTAAAGGAAATTTTCTTGATTTTCTTTTACCAAATTTATATGGATAATATGCATATCTGTAGTGTAGCATCCTTTATAGATAAGAATATACCTACCATATGTCTCTCACTGCTAGCTCAAGATGTCTGTTTCTGTATCTTATTTAATAAGCAGTGATATCATCTTCTAGGAAGTTAGCTTAGTTTTAGCTTTAGTTTAGGCCAAAATATTATTTTCTGCCAGTTCTAACCCTAAATTGCCTATTATGCTGAAAAATGAAGTCAGGCCTATATAGCGTAGGAAGTGCAGCAGAAAAGAGTGAGAATTTGGCAATTTAAGAGACAAATCCTTGCTTCCAATGGTTAAAGAGGAAAGCCATTGTCTTTCTTGGACAGCTATTGTCAAAGGAAGCTCAGGTATGGAAAGAGAGACTTGTTGGCCCTCCTTGCCTGTCTAGGTCACAGGGCAGCACCGAGTCTGTTACTGATGGTGTAGAATGGGTTTACAACTGTGCCTACAAGACAACATCAACTAAAAAATGACAGTTGGGTCAACTTTTCTAGGACATCATATTTCCACAAGCATTGGTTCTCCACCCTCACCCTCGCTCATTTTAACATAATTTTAAAAGAATCTACCGATCTGAATTTGCTCGCTCGGCAGACAGGGCTCTTTCTGTTTTGGCTCCAGCCTGTCTCACCAGCTTCTTCAATCCTTCTCCCTGCATTCAGGAGGTTCCTAACATGCTGTGATGTTTAACATCCCCATACATGTTATCTCCTTTACCTGTGTTCTGCAACCCTGCTGAATTCCAATCCGTGCTTAAAAATACTCAGCTGTCCCTGACCATTGATTCATTTCTTCATTCCTTCAGCAGACATTAATTGGCCAATTGTTTGTCAGAAACTTGGTTGTTCAAGATAAGAAGATGTTGTAAAGCTTCATGGAAATCCCTCAGGGAGAGTTAATCATTTCCTTCTTGTAAGTACCTTGAACATATTTCTATTCTACATTGTACTTTATTATCATTTGTTTGTATTTCTTTGCTCTGTAAGACTGAGTTCTCCAAAGGAAAGCTCTGGTCTTAATTTGTTTTTATACCTTTTCCAAGGTCCTGTTGCATAGTGAGTGCACAGGTTTAGCAGAACAAAAGTGGACTATTAGCAAAAGACATACACATGAGGTAGCCATAAACACTAAGAGAGTTACATACATGGACAAAGAACCCCAAATGACTGGTGTAGTAATAAGTTGAAAGAAAAAGGGATGTGATTGTGGGTTGGATTTGAGAAACATTTCATGAAGGAGCTGTGCGTCTCGAATCAGATCTTAAAGAACAGTAAAATTTGGAAAGGATGATGAGAAAGCAAGGGAGAATGAGTCACGTTCAAAGCATAGGAAAAGATCCAAAGCTGAAACTGAAGGCTGTGTTGGACCAAAGGTTCAGGCGTTAGAGAAATGTGGGGAGGCACCACAGCAAGGAGGCTCAGACCCAGTGGGCTCAGGGAAGAGCAGAGAGATTCCTGAGTCACTTCTCTAAGGCTTTGTGATTTTCCAAATATGTTCCCTTTCCTTCCTTGGGCATTACCCTGTAAAACATGCAAAAGTAGGAATAAGTTTTGACAACTGATAAATGCAGAATTGCAGTGAGAGAAGATAAATGATTTTCTCAAGGGTTGAGCTAGCAAGTAAGAGAACCAGGACAGAAAGGTAGGTGTTGTGAATATCTTACTCTCTGTACTACGTGTTTTTCTCTGCTTTCCAATCTCAGTTATTTACAAAACCTGGATAAGAAGCCAAGTTTTGTGAACACCTGACTCAGTCCACCTGACTCAGTCCCTTCCTCCAGTGTTATTGTGGGGGAGCCTCACAAGGGACAGGGGAAGAGGACAGAACTCAGGGGCCTTAACTCTGAGGATAGAGCCCCACACTCTACTCTCAGCACCACACATACAAAATGTGAGTCTGGGGCTCCATCTTTTTTTTTTTTTTTTTTTTTAATACAGAATCTCACTACTTAGTTTAGGCTGGCCTGGAGCTGGCAGCAATCCTACCTCAGCCTCCTGAGTGCTAGGATTATAAGTATGTGCTACCACACCCAGCTTCCATAGTCTCCAGGTGATCTAGTTTTTTCCCCCTTTTGTATCTCAACACTGAAACCTAGCCTGGGAGAAGCTTCCATTTTCTTTGGAGTAACAAAGACCTTCTTTGTGGGGAAGATATAGGACTATGTTATTACCTATTTATTACAGTAATATAAAATTATCCATTTTCATTTTATAAACTGCATTGTTTCTTAGTTGAACTTAAAATAGTTACTCAATTTTTTTACATCTGTTCATTCATTTATATGTTATTCATTTATTCAGAGGAAAGAGGCCAAGTGTGTGTTAACCCGTTCTAAACTACTTGTTTCAGAGATCCAATAGCTACTCCCTAATTTCTCAGTAGAAATGACCTTTATGTGGCCAACATTCACTACGCTGTTTATACAAGTGACAAATTTATTTTGTAAAAGCAATTTAATTATGGTTTAATACATCATTTATCTGTGTCTATGTGAAGAATATTGCCAGTTTTTTCCTGACATTTTAAAGGATGAACTAGGTTGCATCTTGGCAGATGGGCACTCTCTGGCTGGTCTGATAGTACTTGTGGCATAGAGACCTCTGCTGCTGCTTCCTCCCTTCCTATCCTTTTCACTGTGCCCTACTTTCTTTTCTTCTCTTTTCTCCTTTCCTCTTCTTCACTCTTGGACTTTTCTGGAGTAGCCAGTGGACAAAGCATGTGGACAAGGTGGTCTTTCTAGATCCCTTCTAATAGAGAATTCTATCTCCTAGAGAAAGAATTCTATCTCTCCAAATGCTTGCTTTGTTTATTAACTTTCAGAGCAGATGGTCTGATCTACCTATAAAGTCAGGTTTGGGTGGAGAATTAAAAGAATTATCTGAATAATTATGGTAAAAACATTGCTATCTCTGAAAAGGCTATTCAAGCCTTAGCAGTGTACACAGCCACTTACTTGATAACTAAAAGCTACTCAAATATTGACTTCACGTTGTCAGTGCCCCAGACATACATTTTTAGCTTATGAATGGAATCACTCAAATATTCTTGCTTGTGGAATAAACTCAAGAATATAGCAATTATTTCTAAATAGACTTAGCTCAGAAAAAAATACCATTCGCAAAAAATAAAAAGTCAACTTGAGTAAAGTGATGATAAATGTGGTTCCTACCTGAAACACACTCAGTGAGGAGCTTCAGCAGTAACGGACAAGTTTTGAGATAAAGCAGTCCAGTTCTAAGAGGCAATGTCCATCCGCGTGGGTCAATGGGCTGTGTATGCATCCATATGTATAAGGATGTCTATATATAGGTTATATAAGGCAGGGGGCAAATTATCTTTCTGTCAGCTTTAATAATTAACTTTCATTAACTTTTACAATAATGGAAAGACTCCAATATGGTCTTGACCTTTGAGACTTTGACCAGCAGAAGGGATGATGACAACAGCTTCCTCAAGTTCCTTGTGAGATTAAATCACCCATTGCAGTTGTATGCAGGTGTATTTCATTGGTTTGCAGAGATTTGTACTACAGATGTAAAAAAAAATTCGGTGCAAAGGTTATCTCCCTGACATTTTCCTTACTGGTTTAGATGGGAGTGAAGAGGTGTTGTTTCTTGCCAAGGTGACTCGATGAAATTCTTAGCAGCTGCGAGATAGTGAGGTACAAGTTAACTCCAAGTGCACTAAAGGTCCTGTTAGAAACACACCTTCAACTCCAGGCAACAGTCTTCTCCTTGCTGTCCAATTCTTGCTGCTCTTACCAAAAGCAATAAACCCTTTGTTGCTGAGCAAACAGGTATTTTCCATCCTCATTTTACTTAACCTCTTAGCGCTCAACCCTGCTAGTACTCCTGCTTGAAATTTCCTAATAGGGGAGAAGAGATAAGATTTATAGATTAGGGGCCGGGGATTTAGCTCAGTGGTTCCGGCGCTGGTCTTACAAGCACAAGAACCCAGGTTTGATCCCCGATTAACCACATACAATACTGGGTGTGGAGACTCAAACCCAGGAGCAATCAGTACCACATACCACAGTGCAGGGTGTGGTGGCTCACGCCTGTAATCCCAGCACTCGGGAGGCAGAGGCAGGAGGATTGCTGTGATGTGAGTTTGAGGCTGAGCTCAGGGCCAGCCTGAACTACAAAGTGAGAACCTGTCTCAAAAAAAAAAAAAAAAGATTTATTGATTGATTAACTTGTGAAGAGGAGGACAGCATAGTGGAAGCCATTATAAGTGCGAAGCCTGCCCCTTGTCCAGGAGGTCGCAATTTGGAATGCATTTCACCCTGTATCCCACGCAGCACTTCTTAGCCACCGTGTTTTCAAATCATCTGCACTGAACTTGGTGAAGCCTCACTTCTTTGAGACATGGTCTTCTGGTGTCCAGGGAATTTGAACTTGGCCCTGTGTGGGCCTCAATCGCATGTCCCTTTTCTGCAGCTTGGTACAGATGGACAGATGGACATGATGACCTGCCCAACCCTTGCTCATGCCGTGGGGCTCCCCAAGGCATCCCGTGTGCACATCTGGAGCCCAGCTTAGGGAAGGCAGGGTCAGACACACAGCCGTCCATGGGGAGGCAGCATCTCCACGGTCTCTTAGGGCGGTGCATACAAGCTGCTTACACTGCCACGGAGGTTGCACTTCCGTTTTCTCTATTCATTTTCTTCTTTAGCATTTCTTTACCCCTAGATTTTGTTCTGGGCTCTGCTCTGTGTCATCTTAGCCTAAATAAGAGCCTTAGAGCTCTTAGTGTCTTTCAGATTTCTAACTCCAGCCCTCCAGACTCATGTGTTTAAGTACTTGCTCAGCATGGCTACCTGGATCCCCAACAGTGCCTCGATCTTTGCAAGTCTAAATCTGAACCCTTTGCCTTCCTGGTCTCAATAATCCCCTTGTGTTATTGTTTCACAGCATCTCATACTTAAAAAAAAATAGCATCATAATTTTAAAATGCACTATTATATACTTGTGTAGCATTTGAGTCCTTTGTTAGGGTGAAAGTACCAGGCAGGCAGGGCCCTTAACTGTCTTGTTACTGAGCCCTGAGTCCCTAGAATGAATCAACAACAGAGGATCCAATCACAAAATAAAACAAAGCTATAGTGGTCGAGGCTGGGGGCCGTGGTATATTCCTATAATCCCAAGTACTTGAGATTTTGAGGCAGAAAAATCACAAGTTCAAGGACATTTTGGGCAACTTAATGAAAATATGTTTCCAAAGTTTTTTTTTTTTGAGACAGGGTCTCGCTTTATAGTTCAGGCTGGCCCTGAGCTCAGCCTCCAACTCACACCACAGCAATCCTCCTGCCTCTGCCTCCCAAGTGCTGAGATTACAGGCGTGAGCCACCATGCCTGGCACTGTGGTATGTGGTACTGATTACTGCTGGGGAGTCTCCACACCCAGTATTGTATGTGGTTTTACCAGGGATCAAACCTGGGTCCTTGTATTTGCAAGACAGGCGCCGGAACCACGGAGCTAAATCCCTGGCCCATTTCCAAAGTTTTAAAAAAGAGCTGAGAATGTTTCCACTGCAAGTAGATATGCTTGAATATATTTGGTATAACACAATCCCAAAAGAATTTGGACGGGTCACTAGAGTTTGCTAGAAACTAATCTGGCCTGTGTTTTAAAATTTGGCCTATACTTGTATTAACTATGTAATTGAAGTAGTTATGGTGTCATTTATCTCATGCTTATAATCATAATCGCTAACTTTAATTATATTTGTAGGCCAGAAACTGCAAAATATCTTATTGGGTTTGTCCCACTTAATCCTCGCAATATCCATATACACAATAGTATTTTTATTTCCATTCTACAAATGAATATATTGAGATTTTCTTTAAATGCTGGAGCCAGTTAGAACCCAAGAAGCCTAATTTTGTCATTTCTTTAGCTACCAGATAATATTGTTTTTGATTATTTTAACAAATATGCAAACGTTTCTTTAGAACTACTGTGATCATTCAAGTTCTGGGCTTAGGTTTGGTTACTAAAAGAACTGGAAAACATTGAACATAAAAAAGAATTCTGAACTATGGATCAGATTAAAATGATTTATTTTAGAACAAATGAGGACTTTACAGTGCTCCTGGATGCAAACTGAATAAAGACACATTAATGGCATATGTATATACTAACAATAACCAAATAGAAAATAAAATACTAAGATAACATTGATAATAGCAACAAAAACTATAAATATTAGAAGGATATATTTTGGAAATAGATGAAGTAGTGGGATTGAAATAATTAAAATATATTAAATGTTGTACTAACTTCCCAAATAAACTTCACCACCATGAAGTATTAACATACACTAATAAAATAAAAAATATAGAGTAATACCATGGAGAAAATTACAAAAGCATTATCATGGGACAAAAATAAAATGAGAAAAGTGTAAAGCCATACATGTTCATGGACATGAAGCCTCCATATCTTCAAGACTTTTCTTCAAATTAATCTGTGACTTAAGTGTTTTTCCAGTAAAAATCTAGATCTTTTTCCATAGAACTAAATTTGTATGGAAGCACAAAGAGCAAAGAAAAGTCAGAACGGTCTCAGAGAAGAACAAAAAGGAGAAACCTACTCTGGCTGCTATACAGGCTGCTCACATTTCACATCTACCATCAGCAAGGCTATGCCTTGCTAGGATTTCAAGCTCAAGCGTTTGTGGATCTCACATGAGGAGAAAGACTGCAATTCAAATGGAAAATTAGGGAGCCGGGGAGTTAGCTCAGTGGTTCTGGCACCTGTCTTGCAAGTGCAAGGGCCCGGGTTCGATTCCCCAGTAACATATACAATACTGGGTATGGAGACTCATGCCCAGCAACAATCAGTACCACATACCACAGTGCAGGGTGTGGTGGCTCACACCTGTAATCTCAGCACTCGGGAGGCAGAGGCAGGAGGATTGCTGTGATGTGAGTTTGAGGCTGAGCTCAGGGCCAGCCTGAACTACAAAGTGAGACCCTGTCTCAAAATTAAAACAGCAAATGGAAAATTAGCAACAGGGCCTTCAAAAGGGTTCATGCAAATGAATGGTCCTTAAGTTTAAATTTCATTTGCCTCATGGTGAATTTGCTTTTGCCTATCAGGTGGTTCAAGCAAAGTGTCTTTTGGGGATGTTCATTGGTAGAGTGCTTGCTTAGCATGCACCAAACCCTGGGTTTGATTTCTAGCACCAAAACAAAATAGAAAAGGAAACAAAAATGAAATGCTTGGCAGTGTTGTCATAGAAGAAGTGAAGCACTAGGAATTCTTATACTATTGTGAGTTTAAACTGGAAAAGTAATTTTCTAGAACAGTTAGACACTTTCTTGTCAGGTTAAAATATGTACCTTCTTGCCCCTGGTGGTGGTACATGCCTGTCATCACAGCAGAGTAGACAGAGACCATGGGATGGCGGATTGAGAGACATAGCAAAGGCCTATCTAAAAAAGAAAAAAAGAAAAAACTATATCACCTTCTAAGACTTAGGAATTCCCACTCTTAAATATATATCCTTAAGAAACATTACATGTGTTCAAGAATGTTTATAGCAGTAATAGCAAAATAAATAAGTAAATAAACAGGAAATATCCTAAATGTCCTATTAACAGTACAATAAGTGGATAAAGAAATCTTGCTTTGTTCATAAAACTGAATTCCCTACGGTGACACAAATTAATATATTAGAGCTGCACATAACAACATGACTCATCTTACAACAAAGTCAAATGAAAAAAGTCATTTATGAATAAATATAGTAGATCCTGTTTATAGAAAGTTGAAAATATGCAGAAGTAGGATTGCTGAGTCACATAGTAATTCTGTTTTTAGTTTTTTGAGATTTCAATAATGGTTGCACTATTTTCCATAACTTCAATTTACATCAATTCCATTTCTGGATACAAGGCTAAAGGAAATTAAATCAGTATATAAAGAGCTCTCTGCACTCCCATAATCACTGCAGGATTAATCACAATACTCAAGATAGGGGAACCCAAGTGTCTGTCCACAGATGTGTGAATTAAAAATCGATAATATATACAGTGAATACTGTTCATCTCTAAAGAATAAATAAATTTGACCTTTTGCAGCAACATATACAAAATGAGGTCAATATGTTAAGGAAGCCAGACATGTAGACATATATTATAGATATCACTTCTATGTGCAATATTAAAAAGTTGAACTTATCAAAAGAGAGGAGAGTTGTGATTACCAGGGGAATGGGAAAATAGGGAGATGTTGATCAAATTACGAACTTTCAGTTATAATATGAATAAATTCTGGGGACCAACTGACCACAGTGAAGACTACTGTTTATGTACTTAAGATTTGCTAAGAGAGTAGATCTTAAGTGTTCTCACCATACACATAAGGGACAGCAACATGAGATGATAGATGGTTTGTTAGTTTCATGGCCATAATCATTTTATAATGTAAATATATATCAAATCAGCGTATTGTGTACTTTAAATATAAAGTACACTTTTATTTATCAAAAAAGAGAAATAAGTTAAGAATTTCTATTTTTATCCCAATAAATCTAAACTAATAAAACCAAAAATGTGTATGTACATAGCAAATGTATAAAAGTAAACAATGAAATGGTAAAAAATTAAGGATGGTGGCTGTCTCTGGAGTGAGAGAGAGAGAGAGAGAGAGAGAGAGAAAGTTTTCTAGGGGGGAATACAAAGCAGGGTTTAACTATGTCGTGTTTTATTTCTTTTTCTTACTGGAGATTTTAAAATAATTTTAAGGCATGTGTCTTAGCCACTTTCTCCTCACTGAGATGCAATATCTGATACCCATCACTCTTAAAGGAGGAAGAGAGCTTTATTTTGCTCATGTTTCAGTCTCTGCCCATAGTTGCCTGGCTCGAAGGCAGAATGGTGTGTCACAGGTGTATGGCGGGGGACAAACTGCTCACCTCATGGTGGCCGGGAAGCAGAGAGCAAGGGAAGAGCAGGAAAGGAGACAAACTCTTTCATGTCAATCCCACAGTGACTCATGTTTTCCAAGTGGGCCTCACCTCCTAACCGCAGGTGTTCTCTGAGCCCCTATAATCTAATAACTCTCCAAAAGTCCCACATATGAGCACATGAGGCTCTTGGGAGAGATTAAACCATAATAGCATGTATTAATTTCCTAGGGCTATCTGGGAAAAAAAATTCCAGTAGAAGTTTATTCTTTCACAGCTCTGGAGGCCAATGTTAAAAAGTAAAGTATCAGCAGAACCATGCTCCTGTGGAACACTGGGTAGAACCATCCTTGCCTCTCCTATTATCTGGGGGTGGCTGTTACTTCTTGGTATCCCTGGCCTTGCTGCTGTTTCCCACCAGTACCTGTGTTTGTGTTCACATATTTTCACTTTATGTCCGTCTTTCCCCTTCTTGTAAAAATATTGGTCATTCTTGATGAAGTACCCATTTTACTCTAGTATGACCTCATTGTATCCAATTGTATATGTAAGGACACTGTTCAAATAAGGCTCTATCTGAACTTCGGGGAGTTATGTTTTCAATGTTCTTTTTTGGAGGACACAATTCAATCAGTAACAAGCTACAATTTACATACAGTGAAATATACAAATCTTAAATGGATGTTTTGATGGGTTTTGACAAATACTCATGCCCATATTAATTATTATTATCATTATTATTTAATATAATACAACAATTAATTTAATATCATATGATAATTAATATTATTAATTATTTTATTTTTAATTGATTATATAGCTAATTATTACATACTTTGAGACTTAAAACTGCACAGATTTGTTATCCTATACTTCTCTAGGTCAGAAGGCTGACATAGATCATATTGGCTTAAAATCAAGTGTCACTTATCTTTCCTACTTTTCAGACATTGTCAGTAGTCTTTGGCTTTGTCCCCTTCTCCTTTCTTCAGAGTTAGCCAAGCCACATGTTTCTGCCCTTCCTTCTAGTAATGGCCTCTTTCTCTGACCATGGTGGGGAGAGATTCTCTGCTTTTCAGGGATCATATGATTAGATTGCTCTCCATTGCAAGATTCTTAACAATAATCACACCTCCAACCATAAACATTTCATACATCAGGACATAGACATCTTTGGAAGTCATTATTCTGCCTTCCACCTCATGTAATGTCCATTCAATCAAAGTAAAGAACGTTTATCTTTCCCCAGGAAATATCTTTATATTCTTTCTCTGTTAATCCTAGCCAACTGGCCGAGGCAATCTCTGTTTGGATTTCTATCATTTCAGATTAGTTAGACTAAAACTTCATATAGATGGTACAAACAGTATGTTCTCTGCTACATCTGGCTTCTGCCTCTTAGCTTAATATTTTTGTGGCTTATCTATTTTCTTCCATAAATCAGTTGTCTTTTCTTTTTTATTGTTAGACAGTATTCTATTATATACTTATGTCAAATTCTTGTTGAATATTTGGATTATTCCAAATGTAAGCAAGTTATTTGAGGACATATATTTTAATTTATCCTGGGTGCTGAGAGAATTGGTAGGCCATGGGATAGAAATATATATAACTTTATGTTAAACTACTAAACAGTTTTGAAAAATGATATTACCAACTTAAATTGCCATCACTGATGTAAGAAAATTGCAACTGCTCCTGATCTTTGTCAACACTTTGTATTATCAGTTTTCAATTTTAGCCACCATGTTAGGTATTTGTTCTATTTCTTAAAAAAAAAAATTAAAAGAAATCAGTGAAAATGCAACAGAATAATAAAATTAAAAATTAAATTTTAAAAAATTTTAGCCTAAGTGTCATGGGACTAAAACTTTGATGATATATATCAGCAAATTATTTTAATGCCATTAACTTGGAAGCACATTTAGCTAGTAATTTAACAGAATTAAACCTTAATATGATAAGTCTGATTTAGTCATATAGCCTAAAGAATAAATCTTTTTCCATCCTGTCAAATTTTATACTTGTTATTTGTGATTCCTTGAGTTAAATAGTTATTTTGGTTCCCTTATTTCCTGAAGATATGATATATTTTATTTACCTATTTATTTATTTTATTTTTATTTTTTTGGAGACAGGGTCTCACTTTTGTAGTTCAGGCTGGCCCTGAGTTCACTATATAGCCCAAGTAAGCCTTGAACTTGTAGCAATCCTCCTGCCTCTGCCTCCTGCGTGCTGGGATTGCAGACATGAGCCACTATGCCTGGCTTTATCTATTTTTTTATCCCACATACATAGCACAATGTTGGGCATATAGCCAGGGTCCAACTTGGCTGTTGAGTCAATAACCAAATAAATAAATATTAATGTAAAGCATGAATATGAAAGACTAGAATTATCACTCTTTCTCTTTTACTAGAAAATCACAATATCAAATTTGTCTTGTAATCCCAGCACTCCAGAAAGCTGATGCACAAGAATCACAAGTTTGACCTCAGGCCAGACAACATAACTTAGAGAGACCTGTCTCAGAATTTAAAAGTGAATCACAGCTGTGATATACATCTGTGAAGGCCTAGGTTTAATCTCTACCATGGAAGGGAGGGTTAGGGTTAGAGTTGACCAGTCAGTGTTTGAATGAACAGATCAAAATGAAGACCCTGGCATAATGCAAGGTGCATCCTCTGGCATCGCTGAGGACATGGGCAGGATGTAAGTTTCGTCACAGGAGACAAAAATCGAACTTCATCTATTCCAGATTTAGAGTTATTCTTCGACTTCAGATCATACTGCCTTACTTAATGGGTTCCACCCTGCCTTTGCAAGGCCAACAGTGTCCATACGTAGTATCCTTTTCTGTTTCTTTAAGATGTTTGGAAGTAAGACAGTTGCTGACATGTTCTTTATAAAGTCTCATCCCCAAGGCATCCAATCATCTAAGAAAATAAATAGCTGCTTTAATGTGAATCTATTAGTCTCTCTTACTATCCAGATAAGTCTAGAGATGCTGGATGGTAATGAAACTATCAGTCTATGGGGAAGGATTAAAACCAGCCACTAGTCATCAACCAGAAGCAAGTTAAACTTTCCAGGGCCTGTTATTCTGGTTAAATTTGAAACTTGAGACAACTAAGGGAAAAGAGGAAAGAAGCTTAAAGAAGACAACTGTAAGGCTTCTCCTTGCGTTGGAAGCGTTTGGAGTAGTCTGGAATGGGGATGTCCTCGGGTGTCTGTCTGGTAGGGCCGGCGAACAGAGTGTGGTGTGGTGCTGAGGCTTTTGCAGGAAGTACACTTTGTACTGGGTGAGCACAATCGCTGGAGGTTCATGACTCTCAATTCCTGCATAAGTCACAAATCCTTTATTGCTTCTTATTTCAATTCATTTTATTGTGTGTCACAGTGCGGTTAAACTCACAGCAATAGTGGAATGAAGCATTAAATTTTATATGTTTAAATACAACATAATAATCTTTGTCCTCGGCCTGGCAGACCTCCCATGGCGAGAGACTTCATTTCAGAGGTGGGACTCCCTGTAAAATCAAGGGTGTGGCGTGAAAGGGTTGAATTCGTCATCCTCCTTTATTGCCTTTTGGGAAAAGAGCCAGACTCATATTTGGAAAAGTATGAAGAGCTGGCCAGTTTTCCCATAGCCAAACAGTAAATGTTTCTAACGTAGATGACTCTTAATATGTGGGTGATAATAAAACTGAATTAATTTATCTTTTATTTTTCTGCCAAATCAAAAGCCTCTTTTGTGACTGTTGTCCTAGTTCTCAGTGCAGCTGGCGGGCACTTTTCCTCTTTTGCATTGTCAACTTAAATGTCCTCTGATTTTCCTAGTTCTCCTCGATCCCGTGGTAGGCACTTCCTCTTCTTCGTCCTGTGTCCCCTGTCATCCCAGGGCTGGTTTCTCTGACCTTCTGATTACATGCTCACTCTTAGAGGACTTTGCGCACTTGGGTTCATGATTCCAAAATGAGCTGCTCCACACCTCCCCGCTCCTACACGTGCAGATCCTTTACATGCCGCGGCCTGCAGGCACGCTCCTCCACGTGACTGCAGCTCTGCCTCCAAGAGCGTCCACACTTCCGGGAAGCAGTTTAAACAACTCAGTGACGCTATTCACTTTGCAGTTTGGCACTGTGAAAAGGTTTGCTTTTGTGATTGCAAGTGTTTCTTACTCCATACTATATGTTTTGGTAATATCTACAAGCAATTGTTTTTGCGTCCAATTATTTATTGGGAGAGGATCTGATGCTGAAATCTAGACTGATCCTGAGCCCTTTATGAAGCCCAGGCTGGGCCTCAAACTCTTGGTCTTCTTTCCCAGCCGTCCTAGTGCTAGAATGACAGATAGGCTTGTGTGGTCACACGTATCTTTATCAACGTTTAAAAGGTATTTCGTAAAACTTAAAAACAATAATTTGACCTGACACTTCCATTTCTAAGAATTTATCTTAGAGGTAAATGTTTAAAAACGTGGCATTCAGCAATTGGTTTTGTAGTGATAATCAGGAATAATGGCAAAGAAAAAAAAAAAAAAACACCCTGCAGCAAAAAAAGTCTACTGAAGACAGCCAAAATACTTACTAATACCCAACTGATTAAATACAGTAAGTACATCCACAGAACAGAGTACTATACAGGCTTTAAAAAGAAGGAAGTGTATCTAGAAAGCTTTTCTTTTTCTTTTTGTGGTGTTAGAGTTTGAAGCCAGATTCGTTGCATAGAGCTATATCTTAGACTCTTATTTTATTTTATTTTTTATTTTTTATTTTATTTCAAGAGAGGGTCTCTAAATTGCTAATTTGCCCAAACTTCATGCTGGGCTCACACTTGGAATCCTCCTGCCTCAGCATCTCAGATTGCTGAGATTATAGGTATGAACCACTCCATCCAGTTTGCAAAGCTCTATCTTTAAAATATTGCTACTGAAACAATGTAAATAAGAGTTGAGAGGTGTGATCCTATTTACATTAAAAAATTCCGAGAAAGAATACTGAAAAGGCGATTAATATCACAGTGGGATTGGGAAAAAGAGGAAGATAATTTTTACATTTAAATCCATATTGAAAGTGCAGTTTTACTGTTAACGTGTCTTTTAAAAACCCCTTTCTATCTCGTACAAATTCATCTCCGTGTCTTCCGAGTTTCCCTGCATCTTCACCCCTCTCACTGGCGGGAGGGTTCGCGCCGGGCTGGGCTCTGCTTCCCTCCGGTCCCTCCGGTGGTCTGCTCCAGTGTCTCCCAGCTCTGTCCTTCCCCCTCCAGTCTGACTTTCTTCATTCTCTCTTATTACTTTGCCACTTATTAGCAGGGAGAAGCTAAGCGGGCATTTCATCACCCTTTCACTTCATCATTCATAAAACAGGAACAATTCCTATATGTGGTAGGAGTTATTATTTTAAAATTAAATTAGTTTAAAAACCTAACTTTCTTGTGAATAATATGTGCTCAGTTATGTGCTACTTTCCACTTTGCCTCAGAGCTTTTTCTAGTGTTACTGTAGCCTCTAATTCACGCTACACACGGCTAGTAAATTAATTTTTTGAAAATATCAGTGTCCGCATTGTATCCCTTTGTCAACTCACTGCTGGGCTCTGCACCTACCTCAGAGGTGCAGAGCACACAGAGTCGACATCTGGACGAGATGGAGCCACTGAGGCTCTCAGAGAAGTTATGGAAGAAGAAGAATCTTGCACTTCCGGGGTTAGGTGCTGCTCCTGGAGCGGAGACTTTTTTACAGCTCCGCCCCTTCAGGCTCATCCCTGGGCCCTTTTGTCAACATTAACGGTGGAAATGAGTGGAAATCAATGGGTCTGCAGGGAAAGCCCCAGCTAGTCTGGTGCTACTCAAGACCTTGCTTCAGAAAGCCTTCCCATATTGACTTCCCATATTGACTTTATTTTCTTTGATAATTTTGACTCAAGTTAATCCATTTCTCTACTGTTTGTTTTTAAAATGGAAAACTTTTGGTGCAGAAGTTATATGTGCTCATTGCAAAAAAATTATAAATTCCATGGGAAGACAATTTACTCGTGAACAAAGCTAATTAAGGGTCAGTGAAGATAAAATATTTGGCTGTGTCAATAGACCTAGGTGCATAACCCCTTTTTTCTGCTTAAATAGCAGTCTCCTATTTTTAAATGGTTTTGGTAGGTGAGATGTGCCCGTAGGACGGGTACGCGCCATATTTCTACAGCTGGACAGAGGAATGAGAAGCACAGAGAAGCTAATAGGAGCAGAGGCTGGTATGGTGGCCCATGCCTGTAATCCCAGCAGAAAGATCATTGTGAGTTCAAAGCTGGCCTAACTACATAGCACAAGCAAATGTGTCCAGGGCAAAGGCTGTCCAAGCCCTGAAGAACAACAATAACAATATTGCAAATGCTGCTGTTATGGAACTAACAATGTAACCATCTGGAAGGAGGACATTTTTGGTGCTTCCAAAAGACCATTGCAGTTTGGTTTCATATTTGTACTGTTTCTATCACTAATAAAGTTCTGACTTCCTGGATGAAAAACAACAACAAAATAAACTACACAGCAAGCCCGTCTCAAAAAAAAAAGATAAAATAAAATAATAAGTAGAGCAGAGCAAAAAAGTTCGCCGTAAGAGAACCCCAGAGCCAACCAACCAATCTTGACTAGAGATGTTGTCTGGTACAGCCAGGCATTTAAGGCCTCCAGGCTCTGCCTGCATGTAGGCCACTGACGGTCCCTCCCTAGTCGTGAGGTTAAACCATGGGGTTGGCGTTTGCCGGACCCAGGGTAGATCATCTTCCAGGAGCCACTCTGGCCCCATGTATCATCATCTCTCAGAGAGACCACCTGTTCTCGGAGCCTCAATTCCTGTCTTGTCAGCATTCTCTGAGCGCTCTCTTATGCAAGTACCATTCTTATACTTCCTTATTGGGCTGACTTGGTAAGTGACTTATGTGCTTATTGAAAAGCATATCACTACGCAGCAGTTAGGCATGTGGAATGACTGCCTGGAGTACTGTGGTCATTTCTTTGAGAACAACAGAATGTAGGATCTGCCCTTTGGTTACCAAAATAATCCTTATGTAATGGCACCATTGTTCCTATGAAAAAGCTCAGGTTTGGCTCACAGTCTTTTGATTTATTATACCTTTCCGAGTATTGCAACCCACTGTATATTTAAGGACTGCTTGTTCTGACATTACTATTTATAATTGTTGGAGGTTTTGTTGAATTCATAACAAGGAGACTGAATAGGGAAGCACTGTGAACGTCTATGTATTCTTTACTGTGCAATTAAAATTTTTGAAACAGGAAGAAGCACATAAATCAAGGGCAGTTGGGTATGAAGAAGAGTGAAAAATGACTTTATTGAAAAGACCATTTTTGGAAAAAATTTTATTAATGTGATTAATAATTGACTTGTGTATTTATAGTCAGTGGTGCATTGCTGTTTTTAAAAATATAAAACAGGTTCCCCTTGGCCTTTCTCTTTGGTCTGCTACATTAAAATATATTTTGCTTTGAGAACTTTCTGACTGAAGCTAATCCAGCGAGGAAAGGTAGACAGAATCAGAGGATGGGTTACTGTGAATTCTACATCCCCTTCAGAGAGATGAAAGTTTAAAAAATCTACTAGCTTTTAGACTAAATCTGTTATCAACTCCAAATTTCATTTTCTTCTCCTTTGTATATTTTTAGAGCCCTGGAAAGTGCCCCAAACAGGTTCAGTCTGACTGCATTTGTCCTTGCACTTTCCCAGTGTCCTTACAGATCCAGGCTCTGTTTCAAAGGCCTCTTCTGGAGCATGTTACAAAGACTGAGTGAGACGGGGCTGCAGGGAAGGCCCAGGCCCCTGTGACCCCACCTCAACAGCCAGTGTCCCTTTAGTTCCTTTCCTTCTTTTCCTGTTGATTTGAAAAAACTCATTTCTTCATATTCTAATTCTTAGACGTTTCCCCCTCTGGGTCTTTAAGGGAAGTAACTTTGACAGCAGAACAAATGAGCAGGATGTTGTAAATACAGTGAGCTTCGGACGTGCCAGCTGCCAAGTCTCTGGTTTGCCTAACAGAAATCAGCGTCGAACATCCAGGCAGCCATGACAGTGCCACTATGGGCTCTGGACACGGAGAAGACTCTAGAACTTCTCAGAAAGTGACAAGATTGGTGGGATAAGTGTGTTGGAAGTGAGCGGAGTGTTTTGAGGGGTGTTAAAGACAATGCACCTTTTACTGCAATACAATTTCAAATTTAATGGAAACATTCAAATGGAAAAGCTATTAGCATCAGTTACGCAGCATCTCTAACAACTGTGCTCTGATTGGTGTTTTGTTGCTCACTTACCCTGCACTGGTTGCCTAATAAGTGCCTTCACCTCAACTTTTTCCCAAATTCTATGATAACTCAGTATTTTATTTTATTTACTTATAGCTTTGGGAGTAAATATTGCTTTAAGATCCAAAATAAATTGTAAAAGTCATTTCTATATTTTCAGAAGTAGGTCAAACACATGATTTCCCTGAACACAGACTCCTGACCCTTAAAGGACTTGGGAAGGCCTTCCTCTCTTTCTTCCTGCTGATGAGACTTGTGGAAGTGGTAGTGAGCTGTTTTACATTGTAGATATAGGGGCAACTACTCCAGGGATATAGAACAATAAAATAAAAGGAACTAGGGTCTCCAAGCTACAAAGACTCCATGTTAGCTCAGTTTTGAATCTCACAGCCAGTTCAAGCAAAGAAGGTAGATTCATTAGTCCAGAGTGCAAGACATCGCAAAAAGTTACAATTGGAGTTTTTTGACTTGTATTAGTACATGTTTACAGTACGTGATGTTTATATTCTCGGTAGGGGACTGGTAAACGGACACAGAAGTTCAGTTCCCTTCTTTCGCCATCCTTCACCCCTCTTTTATCTTGCTAGCATCAGATTCATTTATCTCAAAAGATTTTATGAACTTACTTTTCACATGTATAGACTGAAAATTGGATTAATAGTCCAGAGAATGTGGGAAATAGGTAAGACAATTGTCCTAAGTCGAGATATACTTTCAGATACATTAGCCACACTCAATTACATATTTTTTTTTCTCTTTTTTCCTGTTGTCCTTTATTACTTTATATAGAGAGATGTATAGTATTTTTTTGCTGTCACGGAAATCGTGCTATTTTTAAGTTTTTATGTCAGAGTTATTTCACTTAGCATTATGTATGGTCTCAGGATGTATCCATTTTCCTACAAATAACTAAAATTAATCATGTTTTGGTAGGGTAGTGCTCAATTGTGTATAAATACCGCCTTGATTTTTTGGTGGACATACAGGCTGGATCCATGACTGACCAGCTAAATACTATCTTTCCAAGTCCCTTTGAAGCTGAATGTGACTACCTAGGTGGAAGGGTTGACATGCTACGAGAGGAAGATCCATATACACTGAAAGGAAGAACGCCTTCCTCTGTGATTTTTTTCCTTCCCTTAGAAGCTGGACATGATGGTGAGTCTCCTTGAGCCAAATAGATGCCAACACCTTTGAAGGCAAAAATCCTTCAAATCCTACATTTAAGACAAAATGAAAGGAAAGGATTTAAGGTCCTCGACATCATAGAATTTCCGTTACAATCTTGAAAAGTGTATGTTCTAATAGTAAGCAGGTTTCTTTAGAGTAGCTAACTAGCATCCTGGGAACTGTGGGACCCCTGAAACTCCTAGTGGGGTCCCAGAGGTCAAGACAATTTTTTTTTTTTTTTGAGACAAGGTCTCACTTTGTAGTTCAGGCTGGCCCCAAACTCACATCACAGCAATCCTCCTGCCTCAGCCTCCTTCCTGGGTGCTGGGATTACAGGCGTGAGCCACCATGCCCGGCACTGTGGTATGTGGTACTGGTTGCTGCTGGGCGTGAGTCTCCACACCCAGTACTGTATGTGGTTACTGGGGATTGAACCTGGGCCCTTGTGCTTGCAAGACAGGCGCCGGAACCACTGAGCTAACTCCCTGGTCCAAGACAATTTTATAGTAATACTGTGGCATGTTGAATGATAGCCCGTGAAGATATCTGGATCCAGTGACTATGTTACTTTGGCAAGTAGGACTTTTCAAATGAGATTAAAAGCCCTCTACTTCCTCTTTTCTTTTCTTTTCCTTTCCTACCTTCCTCTATTTTTAGTACTGGAGATTGAACCCAGTACTTCCAGCCCTTGTTTTAAAAGATATTTTTAAGTTTTGAGACGTTTCTCTAAGTCACTAAGTTCCCTGGGATGCCACTAAAACTTGCAGTTTTCCTGCCTGAGAGGGTGGGGGTGATAGGAATAAGTGACCACACCAAGCTGAATTAAGGATCTTGAGGTGAGAACATCTCCTTGGATTATCTGAGTGGGTCCCATAGAAATCATAGGGCCCTTGTAAGGGACAGAGGGGAGTCAGAGAAGAAGTAACAGTAGCATTACCTTGCTGGCTTTGTGGGTAGAAGAGGGGACCGCAAGGCCAAGAAAGTAGGCTGCCTCCAGATAGTGAAAAGGCCAGGAAATGGACTCTATCCTAGAACCTCTGGAAGGAACTGTCTCCGCTGACACCTGGCTTTATCCCGGTGAGATTATTTTTGAAATTCTCACTTCCAGACATGTAATATAATTAACTTATACTGTTTTGAGTTGTTAAGGCTATCTGGCTTTGTATGGCAATAATGGGAAACCAGTACAAGTATTTACATGTTGTCATTGCCTTCCGCTAAGCCAGATATTTAAGTAGGTTTGCAAAAATGTAAAAGAGCTCACAAAGTTTTTCATTTTGTAAAACTTAGCTCTTTAAAAAAACTACAGCTATGTTGTTTGTGTTAACTTATAAAATAATTTTATTTAAAATGAAGTAACAATTTTAAAAATCTGTTTCTATTTATATAGTACAGTAAATATTGGATAACTCCAAAGCACATATATAAGGTCCTTTGTGGTTCTCAATAATTTTTTGAGAGTATAAAATCATCATCAAACCAGAATGGTTGCTAATTCAGCCTAAAAGAGTATCAAAATTGGCCACAGAAATTTTAGATCATAATTTTTCTTGTCCCATATGGTGAGAGCTTTCTCCCAAACATCAAACAGAAATGTCTGCTTTCACCATGGCGGAACTTGGGGCCTGTGCCCACTTTTTATTCCAGTCCCTGTGACAAGGGACCTGGTTTCTCTGACAGATCAGTAACCAGAACCCCTGTTGTACCTGGGGTGGGAAGAGGCACATCTTGCTGCCAGAGTCAGCAACAGTGTCCATGAGGTTACCATCGAAATAAATAATGGTGCCAACAGACTCAAAGCCCACCTCAGGATCAGCTGTAAGCCTTTGTTTAATTCTCACAGCCATCCAATGAGGATGGTATTATCACATTCTTAGAACTATTTATTAGCATGTGTTTGCAGTACATAATGATTGCAATTAATGTGGGGAGTTGGCCTGTGTATATAATACATTTTAATTCTTCTCTCTTTCTTATCTCCTATATTTCCACCCCTGACCTGTTCCTTGCAACTCTTAGTCCTTTTCTAATTTTCAAAAGCTCTGTTTTCATCATTTTCCCACTTTAAGTCTTTTTTCATCTCTTTTCCCTCCTCTCCTTCCATCTCTTGTTCATCCATCCTATTTCCAGTTTATCTATTATCTATTTTGCTGTTTCTGCATTGTTGAGTTTCTCACAGAAGAGAAAACCATGTGATACTTAAGCTTGTGTCTGGTCTATTTCACTAAATATGAAAGTCTCAAGCTGTATCTGTTCACCTACTCATGCCTCAAGTTTATCTTTCTTATTGGTGAGTAGCCCCCATTGTGTATAAACCCCACATTTTCTTTATTCATCCTATTCATATTTATTGTAGCCTACGGTATATGCTTTGCATCATGTCAAGTCCCTAGAATTCTGACCACATCTTTACCTTCTGTCTACATGAGCATGGAGTACAATGGCCAGTGCATAGGGTCAGATAGATTTACTCACAGGGGCTTCAGATTTTGGTCATCATTGAGAAAGTGAAGTTGTTTTTTTTTTAAACTTATATGATAGCCTTTATAATCTCCCACAGCAGTTGTTAGTTGGGGAAATTATAGTTTAGTTAAATAGTCTAATTCAGATCAATAATTGAAATAGACTCTTTACATTTAAACATCCATATTTTGGAGACAGTGCTCGGTCGGTGCTGTCTTCTCCAAGCATTTCACGGAAGGGTAATGTGAGTGCCTGTGGTGGGAGATGAGGGAACCCTAAAAGCCACGTCCTGGCGGCGGCGGGGGGGGGGGGCAACTGCCAGAGACAACTGGGCCAAGGCCTTGATATTTTACTGGTGTCTGCAGCTGGAAGAGTGGTTTCATTTTGGGTGGGTCCATTGTTCTCTCCTAACACCTTGGCCTTGCCTTGACCTTCACTGGGCCTGAAGACACCTTGGACATGAATGATAATGGCAAATCCTTCAGCTAGTTTTGTCCTCTTTCATGGAATCTTCTAATGGATTCCTCCCGCCCATGCTAATCACACGTCGGACTGACCACTCAGGTAAGGTGTTCCTTTTGCCCAGTCAAGGTACATTCTGAATTTACTTCAACATGGCTGCCTCCATCTTGGTAACAGCCAGTTCACTACATGGTCCTTTCCCAGAGTATTCAACAGAAAGTGAAGCAGACACTTTTGAATTTAGGTTTTCCATCTGCCTTGTAGAGTAAACCTCTTTTCTCGAGGGCACTGGCATAGAGAGGAAGAACTGGAACATGGAGACCTCCTTGAGGATCTAAGTCTTTCCCTCCACAGGCCAGGAGGAGTCTCTTCTCTGTTATCTAGAACTGTTCTTTGTGAAAGTCACCGAGCAAGGTTCCCAGTTATGATTCTTGACATAGTAAAAGAAAAGATAAGAGAATTTAGAAAAATCCATTTCTCTATTGACACAGCTTAGCTTTAAAGCCCATTGTCTTTCTGAGGAATTGAAAATCTGCTATTAGAGATCAGAAGCTGACTATTAAGTCTGTCCTTCCCTCTCTACCTCCTTTCCTCTCACCCAGTCCTTCTATGCTCACCTCCCTCCCCAGCTAATCCAGGGTCTCACCTTGCTTAAGGAACTTAGGGAGAAGGTTGTATAAAATGAAGAGAAAAGATGAAATGTAGAACATGGAAATACATGGGAAATACATATGAATACATTCAATATGGTGATCCTGTGACAGGCACAAACTTAGCTTAGCATCCTTGTTCTGGCATCTATTCGTTGTGTGCCCCCAGCTAGGTTAACATCTCTAAACTTTAGCTTCTTTATCTGTAGCAGAGAAAACAATAATATCTACTTATAGATTTGTTGTGAAGGAAATATGAGTTCATTGTGTTACATCATAACATTGTTGTAAATTGTTCATAACAGGTATTCCATAAATGTTAATTGTTATATTATTATATGTGTTAATCACATCTGCCAATCTCATCTGCATACTCACCTGGTATGACACTTGAGATGTGGCTTTACAGTCTTTTCCATATATATTGTTCTGAAAAAGTAACCACTTAATTTTTGCTTAGGGTTAAATTGGAGTAAACTGGTTCTACGAGAAAAGATTGCTCAATAGCCAGCTGAACCAATGCATTAGCATTCTTAATCAGTTTCTTCCAACTTTCACAGATTACAGAATGACAACCCAGAATTCTTCAAGCTCATCTTTGTCAGGAAGACATGGTCATTTCCCTGTTTGGTGAGGTTAGAGTACAAAGAAAGGGGAAAAACAGGAAAGGAGGGAGAGAAGCAAGGGAGGAAGGAAGGGAAAGGAAGAGAGGGAGGGAGAGAGGGAGAGAGGGAGAGAAAAGAACAGAGAGTGAAGAGGAGGGAGAGAGGCCAGCTAGTCCAAATAGCACTATGTATCATCCTCTGGTGTCAGCCTAGTTGAGGAGTATGGAGACTGCTTTAGTTCTTCTATTCACAATGAGAAGGCGATCTTGTTATTGTTGAGGGCTGGACCATGCAGATTTTTGCATAATTTATCCATAGATTTCTCCAGGGCTGAAAAACAGGCCTGCAATCATGATTTCCAGCACACACAGACATGTTTTATAGTTCTAAAACAAAGTACACTAGATACACAAATGTGTACTGACAAGGAGATGATGACAGACTGTCACCAATAGAAGGGCTCAGATGCTTTCTATAACGAGCCAAACTTGAACTATGTTTGAAGGCTTATGGCTTCTATGACAACAACTCAGTTCTGCTAGTACAGCTGAAAGCAGCCATAGAGAATGCGTGAATGATGAGAAAGGCTTATATTAGCACTTTTTACTCTCCTCAGATGCTGTCCAGAATGCTGGACTGCACTGACTAGCTGTCTTCTTAGGATTCTCTTAGCAGGTATGGCTTCTCAGACTTGTTTATTATTTTTGATGCCTCTGTTAGAGTTCTCCAGAGAGACCGAGTCAGTAAAAGAATCTGTCTATCTGTCTGTCTACCATCTACCTTTGTTTATTTTCAGGAAGTCCTTGACAGGATCATGAGAACATCTTGGAAATGAGTCCCTCAGAAATATCATGGAGTAGATCCAATATTTTCTGGGAATGGGCTATAAAGTGAAGTCTATACTACTATTCAATTGACTTCCCAATTCTTACTTTTGAAAAATTGAAGAAAGAATATTAGCACTAAAATGAGACTTGCAAAAATAGCACAAGAATTCCCATATATCCTTCAACCAGGTTCTCAAGTGAATAATGTTCATGAGCACAGGATAATTACTACAAGAAGCGAACATCAGGATTGCACTCCTAACTAAATCATAACCTTGGTTCAGATTACACCAGGAGAAACTGGAGCTACCATCCTTTTACCCTCCCAGAACCCAGTCAGGATGGCACACACCCACCTGTCGTGTCTCTGTAGCCTAATTCATCTGTGACAATCGTTTGGTCTTGTTTTCATAATTTTGAAAAATTTTGAAGAGCACCATTGGATCATTTGGTAGACTCTTCCTCATTTCAGTTTGTCTGATGTTTCCTGATGCTTAGATTGCAATTATCGGTTACTGAGGAGAATATCTGAGAAGGGAAATTTTTCCAATGTGTCATATCAGGATGTAAGTGCAGATGCTGTGTATTTCATTACTGGTGATGCTAATCTCATTGCTTAAATAAAACAGAATTTTCCAAGTCTGTCCTATTTGTATTAGCTATTATGTTTCTTGATAATTAAATTTTTTCAGGGTTGGTGAAAATATGAGACTATGCAAATATTATGTTCCTTTCTAAACTTTCACCCATGGATTTTTAACATCCACTAGTGGATCTTACTTACAGTAACTATTACTTGGTGTCCTAAGGGTGATTTTCTATTTCCCTCATTCTTTCTATAATTATTAAGTGGAATTCATATGTGAGGGAGAGTTAGTCCTCCATTTATTTATGTACCCCATTGCTTATTTGTATTAGGGTGGCTTCATATACATACAGAAATACCTCAGTTCATGAACACTTCTGTTTGCAAACAAGTTGGTTCCAAAACAGAAGAATTGGGCAGAATTTTGCTTTTGTTCATGAACTTTGCACCAGATGAGGAACCTGGCCATAGCCTTCTTCCCAAGAATCATGAAACAAATTATGTATGTGAACCAAGGTATCACTGTATTTTTACTTTATTTTGGGATTATATATTATTTTTTAAAATTTCTAGTACAATTTCTAAAAATTTAACTTGTATTTAACTTGAACCTACAATTTTAACTGTAATAGAATATTTTCAATTTTTAGTGGCTCTTTAGGAGAAAAGAGATCATGCCTTCATCATTTGTTAGATATCTTAATTTTCTTTGAAATAGCCAAGCTAAACTCTAAAATCTCTGGGACGTAAGAAGTAGATTATATAGTGAAGTGGTTTCTAGAGCTATGTTGCTGGACTAGCAGTGACAAGGTTCCATCCAGACTTTGTTCTCTAACTTAGACAAGCTACTTGGACTACCTGGTCCATTGTCCTCCCCTGGAAAATGACCTTGTAAGCTTGAAGCCATATCGACCTCAAAGGCTTTTGGAATGTAAAGTGAAGTAGCGTATGAAGAATGTTTAGTGTAGTGCTGGAGTGTGGTAGTGAAGCTTAGTTCTGTCAACTTGACTGGTTTGGCAGCCACCTAGGGGATTAGTAAAACTTCTTTTGGGTGTGTTAGATGTCTTATGAGGCACGACTTTAGGTGTTGTATATGGTGCTTGGCTTCTGCCTGTCTGAGATAGTTTCCCTGCTTTGCCTCCTCACCACTGTGAACTAAGTATTTCTGCTCTGCCTATCCTTGTAGCGGGATGTTTCTGCCAACCATGGACTGACTCACCCAAAACCACGAACCAAAGTAAACTGCACTCCAATAAATTGTGTTCATTGGGCATTGTGAACCAGCCATAGAAAAGCTGAGTAATGCACTAGTATATAGTAAACACTCAATTGTTTTTGTTAATAATAGTAAATAGTTGAAAGCATAATTAACTCATTTGTTATGATTATACCAGAAATAATGAATTAAGGGATTACGGCAAATCACATCTCAAATTGGTTCACATCTTGCTTAGGGTCTGCTACCTTCCTTTATGTGCTGTACCTAGTAAAAAAAAAAAACTGAAAATTTGTCTTTCATATTATTCTTAAGTTGTAAAGTAGATTTGACTTTGATGTTGAGAAACAGAAGCAAACAAGCATTTCTTCAGTGTGCAGCCCTCTCCTACAGCAATTCCCATTCTGTCTGGCTCCCTCAGCTTCTTAAACACTGAAACTTTGATGTGTTTGATAACAGGACCAGACCTACTGCCCCTTCTACCTATTTGCAATATTATGCTGTCATCCTTTGTACAATCAAAAAACATTTACATGCATCAGTCTCTACCTTTAATTCTTTTATTCTCTTCTAAAATCACTGCTGTGTCACTTTATGATGTCAGTGTTTTTCAGAGTAACTAGAAATTTGGTTCACAAAATAAATTATTTCACAGAGTTCTTTTGCAAAGTGTAACATGGGATGCTTCTTCAGGCCCCAAACTTCCTCTCAAATGCCAGAGGACTGGGCTGGGGAGTTAGCTCGGTGGTTCTGGCACCTGTCTTGGAAGTGCAAGGACCTGGGTTCAATCCTGGTGACCACATACCATACTGGGTGTGGAGACTCACACCCAGCAGCGATCAGTACCACATACCACAATGTTGGGTGTGGTGGCTCATGCCTGTAATCCCAGCACTAGGGAGGCAGAGGCAGGAGGACTGCTATGATGTGAGTTGGAGGCTGAGCTCAGGGCCAACCTGAACCACAAAGCGAGACCCTGTCTCAAAACAAAACAAACAAACAAACAAACAAATGCCAGAGGACTGGGAGGACACTTTCACTACAAAACGAGGAAGGAAGGAACAGCAGGATGATCATTTTGATTTGACTCTATCTGAAAGTCTACTGAGTTGACTTTTAAAATTTTTCAGATGAAAACTACATATAAAATAAAACTAATCATTTCAAAGTAGACAATTCAGTGGCAGTTGGCACATTCGTCAGGGTGTGTGAGCCTCACTTCCATGTGATTATGATACATTTTTCATGACACCCAAAAGAGACTCTACCCATTCAGCAGTAACTTTCTATGTTCTCTTCCCCCTACCTTGAAACCATTAGTCTGATTTCTGCCTCTATAAAAGTACCTGTTCTAATATTTTACTTCATAGATATCTTACACAATGTGGCTTTTTAATCTCCGGGCTTTTTCAGTTAGTGTAACATTATCAAATTTCATTCATGATTCAGCAGGTATTGGCAGTTTATTCTCTTTTATGTCTGAATAATATTCCATTGTTTATATTCCATAATTTGTTTATCCATGAATTAGGTTATGGATATTTGGGTTGCTTCCAACTTGTTCCCATTGTGAGTGATGCTGGTATGAACAATTGTGTTTTGGTATTTGAAAACATATTTCTACTTCTTTGGGGGTGTGTATGTACCTATGTCTGGAATTTCTGAGTACATGGTACTTGTGTTTAACTTTTTCAGGAGCTGCTTAACTTTTTTATACAGAGATTGGACCATTTTACATTCCTACCAACAATGTGCAAGATTTAATGTCCTAGTCAATATTTACTGTTTTCCATTTTTAAAAACTTACTACAACCACCTTTGTGTATATGCTGTTATATCTCACTGTGCTTCTGATGTGTATTTCCCTAAACTAATGGGGTCAAACAGCTTTTCTTTGTACTTATATGATTTTCATTTATACATCTTCTTTGGAGAAATATCTGTTTAAGTTCTTTGCATCTTTTTTTTTAGGTTTTTTGAGACAGAGTCTCGCTTTGTGGTTCAGGCTGGCCCTGAGCTCAGCCTCAAACTCACATCACAATCCTCCTGCCTCTGCCTCCCAAGTGCTGGGATTACAGGCGTGAGCCACCACGCCCGGCACTGTGGTATGTGGTACTGGTTGCTGCTGGGTGTGGGTCTCCACACCCAGTATTGTTATGTGGTTACTGGGGAATCGAACCCGGGC
>PVIR01004073.1:0-82274 GCA_004026965.1 Petromus typicus
TTCCCATGTGACTGAGTTTTGTTCCCAAAGTCTTTGCCTACAACTGTGTTTTAGAGAGCTCTACTTAACCTATCTTCCAGAAGATTTGGTGTTTCTGTTTTAATATTTGGGTCTTTGATCCATTTTAATTTTAGATTAGTGTGTGGTGAAAGATCTGGGTCTAGTTTTAACTCTTCTATTAGAACTCACAAAGGAGGCTATGTTTCTTCCAGGGAAGGTGTTTGGCTTCTTAGTCAAATATAAGGTGGCTGAGTATGTCAAAAGTTGTTTATGCATCTCTCAGTCCGTTCCATTGATCCTCAGGTAGTTTTGTTCACTTTCTTCTCCCAGTGCCATGATGTGTTTATTGTAGTAGCTTTGTAGTATAATTTCAAGTCAGTGATTATGATGCTCCCTGCCTTGCCTTTTTCTCCTAGATTTCCTTTGCTCATCTAAGTTATTTCTGACAGAATGAATTTTAGTATGCTTTTGTAGTTCTGTGAGATATGTTATTGAAATTCTGATTTGGATTGCATTAAATTGGTATAGAAATTTTAGAAATATAGCTATTTTCTCTATTAGCTCTCGCTACCCAAGGACAAAGACTATCTTTCCATTTTCTGATATCCTCTTAGATTTCCTTTTTTTGAATACTGTAGTTTTCAATGTAAAGTTTTTCTACTTCCTTTGTTAGATTGACTTCTAAGTATTTCATTTTTTTTTTTTTTTTTGGATGCTCCTGTGAAAGGGGTCGCTTGCCTAATTTCTGTCTCAATGAATTTGTTATTTGTGGACTGGAAAGCTATTGATTTTTGATTGCTGATTTTGTATCTAGGTATGCTTATGCATTTGATTATTAAATTTAGAAATATTTTGGTGGAGCTTATGGGATATTGGGTTTTTGTCTTGTTTTCTTTTTTATTTGTTTGTTTGTTTCTCCTCTATGTAATGTTTAGAAATATTTAAGAAAGGGGTCACTATACCAGATAGACTTGAAGTAACATTTTTTTCTGTGGTTCTGGCTTGGTTCTTACTTAAGTGCATGACTTTGGAGCACTGGGTGATGTTTCCTGTATCAGTTTTCCTTGTGATCCCCGGAGTATTTTATTCAGTTTTTAACTTGAAGCAGCTAAATCTATTCATTGTATTGTATGATGATGACTACCAAAAAGACTTCCTTCGAATGACAAGCATTCACAAAATACTACCTAAATGCCTAAAATCCTCCTCAAAGATCACTTTAGTACATATTCAGTGCTGAGTGCTATTAATCTTCACAAATTCCTTAAATACCTAGGCTTGTTTTTCTCTTTTAACAATGCAGAGTGAATGCTAATGAGTTGCATGATTGCTTCTCTGACCATATGACCAAAACTCTCAAAAGTCTTGATTTATTGGGATCTTCTATAAATTATGGCTTCTTCTGAGTCTTTAAATCCATATTCATGAGATTCACATCTTCAGTATGCTAAGGAACAAAGAAAATGTCAGATGATTTCAATTGTAAATGTATTTTTTACTCACACAAATGATGCCACATCAAATACAGCTATCAGGAAAACAAGACAGGTTTCTGTCTTGATACTTGGCTCTCATTTAAGGAACTGTGTGTGTATTTTTTTAAGAATAGCATAATTTTAAAATTTATCTCTTAAGCCCTCTATTCCTCATAAATGCATTGCCGTGTCTACCAAAAATTGAGGACCATCAATCCTTTCTTGTCAGCCCTCCTTTCCAAACACACATTGCAAAGAATGGCTAATTTCATTTTCTGTCTTTTTAGTTTCATTTCTTCCTTCTTAGGATTTCATTTAAAAATAATTTAGCAGCCTTCTCTCATATATAATACATAATGCTTGTGCAATAGGCAATCCAGCTTGTGTAAACAAGATTAGAAATAACCAGAGTTTTGAACTCCAAGCTTTGGGGGAAGTCTTCAGTAGCCTGCATTGCCTTTTTTTTTTTTTTCCTTTTCTTTCTTTCTTCCTTTATTCTTTTCTTTGTCTTTCCTTCTTTGTTTTCTTTCTCTTTTCTTCCTTTCTTTTTCTCTCCTTCCCTCCTTCTTTCCTTCCTTCCTTCTTTCCTTCCCTTCTTTCTTTCTTCATATTTCCTTTCTTCTTTTTATCACATGCCTATGATTCCTATTTGTATCCAGATATTGAAATTACCAAACTACCCAAATAAGAAAGACAACTAGATAAAAATAAGGAAAGACACTAGATCAAAGAGCTGAACAGGAACTGTGAATTGTGGGAAGTTTTTCCTTTTAAGAGATTTGCAAAGTTTTTTCCCTGGAAAAGAAACATTTCCATATCCGGGACTAACCTGATGCACTTAACTAACAGAGAAACTTGACAATCTCTTTTTGACACTGTATTATGAAGAGACAGACACTAAACATAACAGGCCACAGAGGAAAGAGTAAAACCCTCAAAGCCAAATATTTAAGTCACAGTTATTCCAGGAGCCCTAGAAATCAAATGAAGTTTTCTAATAAAAACCCTTTGGCATTATCTTCCTCCTGAATGTTTTCAAACACAGTGAACAGTCTATATCCCTAAGGATTGCTGTTCTCTAGTTGATTTATGTGTTTACACGTGTTCAACTACTCACTGTACTATCTATTATAGGAAAATTCATACCATGCATATGGTTCAAATCCAGGTGATTCAACAGAATGATTCAAGATGTGAGTGTAGGAACTGTTAGTATTTGGATGATGTTTCACTCTTTGGAAAGGGAGAGACTCAACAGCATAACAGAAAAGAGGAGAGGATGTGTGCTGCTCTCAAACTGCTCACCCACCTTTGGAGGTGTGAGGCTGTCTCTGCCCTTTGCTCTTGGGATAAGAATCAATCAGAAAGCAGATCACAGAATATTAGGTAGGCATGCACAAAGCAGGTGAAAAATACAAAGCAACTGGAGTTTGTTCTTTGTAGCTCATCACTTTGATGTAGAACAGAAGTTAAATAATACAGATGTCACCACTGTGAACAGAACCATTTTTTTATTGTTATTTTTCAATCCACCATGATCATAATGGAGGCTTCAAAGGAGAAATGGAATGTTACATAGTAATGAGGGGAATTTCAATATGAAGAAGATGGAGGGAGTGGAAAGGCCATGTAAAAAGCGGAGTGTATGAATTACAGAGGGAAAATCCGTGTGCGGCAGAGAGAGGGACTATTTTCACTTGAGTTTTGTTTTATCTAGGACAGTTATTGCTGACTCAAAGTATTTATCAGGAGAAAGAGTTAAAACCGGTAAGAAAAGCAACACAGCAGGTATGGCAATATCTCAGCTCTTTGAATATACTTCACAAATGTACCCATCTTTTGACTGGGAAAAAATGAGGATCAAGATGTGTCACATACAGGTACAAACCCTTAATGTTGACAACGATCATAATCTATGTATAAAATATACCAACAAAATCAAGTAAGAGAAAAATAAAAAAAAGTACTTATGCCCACACCCTTCATAAAAAACGTTGCAAGTAAAAGTGCAAATACTTTTTTTTTCCCAACTCCTTCCCATTCTGTTTTTCCTCATCCTTCTGTTCTGCAAAATGGTCTCAGAGTAACATTTCTTTAAAAAAATAACAGAAATATATCGGGTTAGCACAGGGAGAAACTACTACAAACTCTCAACTTTGCACTAACAGACCCGGGAAAGCACAGTGAGCTAGTGGGCAGGGACTTGTTCTACAGGGACAGATGCTGTGTTGTTCAGTTCTTTTAAACAGACCATGCAAGCCAAACAATGCACACCTGTAAGCATAGACGTCCTTGTCAGCCACCACCATGCAGCTTTGCATTGAATAAAAGGATGCTGTAGGGCAGGAAAGATAAGAACTTTTAGGAAGTTAATGAAACCATCCTTCAAAGCTCAGTATGCAGTCCCAGATCGAGGTTCCTACACAGAGCCCAGAGTTGATTCATTTGCTAAATGCTAAATCCATTCTATTTGCATAGCATGTTCTCTAAAGCTTTTTCAATTGGAACTGATTTTGTATTTGAGAGCAGAAGAATGTATTCTGGCAAGCTGATGTTTCTGTCTGTGAAAAGCTGCCTTAACAGGGCTGACAAATACCCATGTTGGCCCTTCAGCATTTTTCTGTGTGCTGAATGTGCTTCAGGAGCATAGATCACTTTTATTGCACAATGCAATATGTTTGATAATAAACTTTTAAACTCTATTTATTGGACTGCACATACAAAACCATTACTTTCTTGGCTAACACCAATACCTTATCTAATGGGAAAGATAAAGTGTAAGAAACTTTAAAGAGCCATTGAAACTTGGATGAAAAGACTAATCAAATCACCTCATATTTATTTTCACAGTGTTGCTGGCATTTTAAGATTGATTGATACTTCCTTGCTCATCTCATACATAAGCATGTGTGTCTTTATGTGTCTTGTTGGCTCTAAATAATTATTTCCTTGGCATTAGGGAAACAGATTTTACTGCCTAAATAGAAAATATCTGATATTTGCATGAGTTTTCAGGACAGGGAGAGGGGAGTGGCTTTGGTTGCTGCAATATTTGAAAGTAAATGATGATTACTAGATAACTTATGAGTAGCTGTCCTCCTTTAAATGTAGATCTGATAAATGGAGAGTATATTTTAATGGTGGGTGGGCAGTTAATGTCTATTATGTTTCATTATTTCCAATGGAGTTTTATCCTTACTAGACTACTGATACATAAAATAGTATTGCAATTCCTAGTGGGAAAATGATGTGTGTGTGTGTGTGTGTGTGTGTGTGTCTGTGTGTGTGTGTGTGTCTGTGTATGTATACCCTCATATGTGTGCATGCATGCATGGATGTGAAAAGGATGGGTTCAGAAATTAGTATCTTTACCTCAAACTTGTGGCTATTTAGCTGAGCTTGAAAGCTGTACCCATAATTCCAGAGCTGCTTTTTAGTAGAACTGAGCTTTCTGACTTCCTGCCCACTGTCATTTTTATCACAGTAATAAATATCTTCACTCCCCCAGGATTCATTAGATGCATGCCTCCTGGTCCCAGTATGAATCTGTTGATGCTTTATCTGAATTATACTCATTCTTGGGATGATCTAACATAATGTTTAGAAACTGATGTGCTTGTCGAAGTGATTGGTTAAATGTAGGCTCAGTGAAATAAATGAAGCCTCAGGTTTTGTGTTCTGTGGTTGTAAGAAGAGACATATTCTTTCTCTCTCTCTCTCTCTTTTTTTTCCTGAAGTAATCACTTCAAGAAGGAGAGACTTCTAATCCATGCAGCTATTTGTAGCCACCTTGAAGCCACACCTGCTCTTCTTTGAGATGATCCTGAGCCCTTGTAGGCTAGGAAAAGACTTCTGTTGAGAAGAGTTGATCAAGCTACGTATGCCAGTTTCTAAGTGAATCAAGCCTTGTCTGACCTTGTTTTCCTTTCTCACTGAAAAGATTGAGACTAAATTAGTTCTTTATGTAAAAAGGTGAATTGTGTTTGTTTGTTGTTATTCATGACTGAAATAACTCTAAATGGAGTACAAAGTTACATTGGAAGATAGCAAATTTCACACTCTTGATTTAAACATTTCTAGAATTTTAGACTGAGTCGTGTATAACAAGATGGAATATTCTGAGTGTGATCCTGAAACAGAAAAGTAGAGGTGAAAACAAGGAAATTTAAACAAATTACAGACTTTAGCTAACAATAATCTATCAATATCATTTAACTAATTTTAGTAAGTGTAATGTGAGATATGAGAAGATGGGTAAAAAATGCAGAAAAACTTTCTTATGTAAATTTAAGCTTTTTCAAAAAAATAAAATCTGGTAAAATATAGCAAATCCTTCTGTGTCCCAGTTATTCTATTTCTGGGTACATAAACAACAGAATTATGCCTATAAATTTATGATGTGTGGATAGCAATGTTTATAACTATTTTTCATAGATTTCAACTAGAAGTAACCTACAAAAATTGTTCAGTTATATAGTAAGTATGTATACTGTGGTAGAGTCATCTTGAAACTCTGTGTACCAATGTGGCAGGCAATCCTAAGTGGGAAAATTAACTGGACTTTTGAGACTATGACTGGGCTGAGCTTTCCTGCCTGAAGACCAGATCTGACTTACCTGACAACAAGACCTGACAACTTGACTCTTTATCTTCACCTCTAGGAACAACAAAGAACCCAATGGTCCCAGGGGCTGTGATGCTCCAGGGCAGTACTACACTGGGACCTTCATCTATGTAAGTTTTTTTCTATTCTGATGTATTGAGCATTCTGCCATCTCAGTGACCTATTACATTTGTAACTTCTGATGTACCAAACATGCTGCTTTTTGAGTGATATTTTCTATTTGTTACTACTGAGATACCAGCCATCTGTGTGACCTGTTACATTTATTCTTCTGATGTACCAAATATCTTGCCTTCTGAGTGACTTGTAACACTGCTTGCTCCCAATGTACTGAATAAAAGGTATAGCAAGCTCAGGTCTGCTGTCTTTGCTACCTGGAATAGCATAGATCAGGCCCAAGATCAGCTTCTTCTCTAAGTCTCCTTTTTGTCTATTTATTATTTTGCCTTGTGCTATCAGACTCACAGGGGACTCGAACCTAACTGCAAAGATTCTAGTTACATTTCCTTCCACTCTTCCCTACATACCAATAAGAACAACTGAATCCCAATCACAATCACATGTAACAGCACAGAAAAACCTTAGAACTATATGAAATGAATAATTTAACATAAAGTAAATGCTATGTGATTTTGTTATATATAATAAAATATCCAAAGGATTATCAATACCTATTTTGAAAGTCTGTACTCTAATAAGATGGAAAACACAGAAGAAATTAACAAATTTCTAGTAAATATGCGTTAACAGAGTTGTACCAAGAAGATATAAAAATTCTAAACAACTCAGTATCATTCACTGAAAAGAACACATAAGTAAAAACATACCAATAAAGAAAAACTCAAATCCTGATGGCTTCACTGCTGAATTCTGCCAGAAATTAATTTAGACAAGACTTAGTACTTCTCAAGTACTTTAATGAAATTAAAAGGGAATCAATATTCCCAAATTCATTTTTGCAAGTAAACATTACCTTGAGTCCAAAATCAGAGAAAGACCCAACCAAAAAAAAAAAAAAAAAAAAGGATTACATACCAATTACCAATCTTTCTAATAAACATGGATACAGAAATTCTCATTAAGATACTGACAAACAATACAGAGAATCATCACAAAGATCATACATCCTGACAAAGTTGGATTCATTCCAGGGATGGATGAATTTACCTTCAACATGCATAAATTTAAAAATGTAACACAGGGCTGGGGAGTTAGCTCAGGGTTCCAGTGCCTGTCTTGCAAATGCAAGGGTCTGGGCTTGATTCCTCAGTAACCACATACAATACTGGGCATGGAGACTCATGCCCAGCAGCAACCAGTACGACATACCACAGTGCCAGGTGTGATGGCTCATGCCTGTAATCCTGCAGAGGCAGGAGGATTGCTGTGATGTGAGTTTGAGGCTGAGCTCAGGGCCAGCCTGAACCACAAAGTGAGACCCTGTCTCAAAAAACCTAAAAAAAAAAAAAAAAAAAAAGTAATACACTGTATTAACAGAGTCAAAAACAAACAAACAAAAAAAACCACACATGATTATTTCAATAGATGCAAAAAATGTGTTCAAAAGAAACCATCACCTATTCATAATTAAACCCTAGAGAAATTTGAAATACATGGTCCTTATCTCAGTTTGCAAAAATCCATCTGTGAAAAACCAGAAATAGAGGTCTCATTTGACCCAGCTATTCTTCTACAAGGTATTCTCTCAAATAAACTAAAAGCATTGTACAGTGACATATGCATACCCAATATCATATGAAATGTTAAAAACTGATATCTTTCACATTAAAATCAGGAATAAGGCAAAGATGTCCACTATCACTACTTCTGTTCAATAAACTTCTAAAAATATTAGGCACAGTCATTAGACAAGAAAAATATAGGAAATTAAGAAGTTAATTTGTCATTATTTGTGGATGATGTGATGATATTCTCTACAGAAAACTTCCAAAACTCTACCACAAGACTTACTGGCTTAACACATAAATTCAGTAGAGTAGCTGACAGCGTCAATGCTCAAAAATCATTACCTTGCTCTACATCAATATCAGACTCACTGAGAGAGAAATTGGGGAAATAACTCCTTTCAGAGTAGCATCCCATAATACGAAATACCTTGGAATCAAATTAAGGAAGTAAAAGACTTCTACTGTGAAACTTCTACTCTGAAAAAGCAGATTGAAGGATATCAGAAAAGGGAAAGACATTCCGTGTTCTTGGATTGGAAGAACCACTGTAGTGGAAATGGCCATACTTCCAAAACTTCTATATAGATTCATTGAAATTCCAACTGAACTTCCAACAACCTCTGTCTCAGCTTACAAGTCTCAATCTCTTCCCAGCCTACAAGGGCTCATGATCATCTCAAACACACTGGAGGTTTAATGGAATATACTAGAAGATGCAGGGACTACTCCAGTCATGCTCCACCTCCTCATCTTTACCGAAGGAGCAGCACACACCGGAGGAAAGATATCCTTTTTAATAAATCATGCTGAAACAACTCGGTTTCAACCTGCCAAATTGAAAACAGAACCCAGGTCTTTCACTATATACTAAATTAATGTGGAATTGGATCAAAGATTTAAATATTAAAGCAGAAATACTAAATCTGCTGGAAGATTGGGTAGGTAGAACTCTTGAAAGACACTGGCATAGGGAAAGATTTTATGGATAAAACTTTAGTCATTTGGGAACTATCCCAAAGAATCAAAAATGGGGATCTCCCACACCTTATTAAAAAGGCTTGTAGAGTAAAAGGAACCACCAATGGAATGAAGTGAAAATCCACAGGGTGAGAAAATATTCTGTCAGCTATTTTTTAGCAAAAGATGACTAGAACATATAAAAGGTTATAAAAAATAAGAGTTCCTTATTTTAAAGACTCAATCCAAAAACGGTCAGCTGAAATGAATAGATATTTCTCAGATGAGGAAATCAAAACAACAAAAAATGTTTTAAAAAATGTTCAAAATCACTGATAATTCAAGAAATGCAAGTGAAAACAACAATGAGATTCCATCTCACTTCAGAAAGCATGGCTGCTATCAAAAATTCAATCAATAACAAATGCTAGATGGACTTTAAGAAGAAAGTAATCCTTTTCTGTTGGTTTGAGTGTGGACTGGTGCAACCACCATGGAAATCAGCACAGAGATTACTCAAAAAACTAGAAATATTTGACCCAGCTCTTCTTCTCCAGGGTATCCTCTCAAATAAACTAAAAGCATCGTACAGTGACATATGCATACCCATTTATACAGCAGCACAGTTTGTAATATCTAAGTCATGGAACCAGCTGAAATGCCCATCATCTGGTGATTAGATAAAGAAGATTTTTTTTTAATAAAATGGAGCACTGTTTAACCATGAAGGAAGACAAACTAGAGACTTTTATAGATAAATTGTTGACCTTTAAGGCCATACTCTTACATGAAATAAATAGAACACACATGTAAATATCAGTTATTTTCTCTAGTGTGAGAAATTAAAAGTGTAAACAAGGGACTGAAGGGGAATGGAAAAAAGCAAGAACCAAGATACATCATTTACAGATAGAAATTCCCAGTAATGAATTTGATCATAATGTGTACCTACAATGTACCCGGAAACTTAATGAATAGTAATTAAAAGACCGAGAGATCTGATATACTCTTCTGGTTGAATGATAGAGGAAACACCTGGCTAGATGTGAAAGTGGCCTCAAGAAGCACAGAGCAGCACCTGTGATACCCAGGCAGGAAATGGATACATCTTCCAACCACAGAGATTCAGCAAATTGAGCTGCCGAGAGGGACTGGGTGATTTTTGCTTTGTGATGCCCTGAACAGAACCAAAACATCCCAGAGTTCTCAACTCCAGAAACATGAACTAATGACTGGGTATTATTCCATCTCTTAAATTTGTGATGAGTTGTTATTCAGGAGCAGAAAACTAATACAATATTACCCATCTTTTCAAATCTGTGAAGTAAAATATTTCTAATTTTTAAAGATGGCAAAATATTATATAACTATATCATAATTTTAAGGCATCATATATATTCAAAAATATTCCTAAAAATAATTAAAATTAGAGTTGGTACAACTGTTCTTCAGTGTTTCACACAGGTGTATTTTGTCTTGGGTGAAAGCTACCAAACCAGGACAAAGGGAACTGGGAGCTGCGCAACAGGCTAATTTTTTTCATTCAAGATCTGAGTGTGGATTCTGAACGTATTCTGGGGAGAAAATCTCATCAGGCCACACAGTCATGACTTCTGTATCTATTTAGACATATTTTAAAAAGTAAATTATATATTTATATTATATATGTATGTATTACCTGAATAAAAGTTTTGCCTTAGAAAAGTTTTGAATCAGATTTACAGGACATTGAAGCATGAGCAGACTGACTAGGCAGTGGTTTGAGTTCTCCAGTAACATAAGATAGGTTAAAAATGTACAGATTAAAGAAGGAAAATACAATAGAGAAAAGTGGAAATTCTGAGGAGACAGTGGGATTACTGTCTTATCCTTTAATGTGAAATCAACTTTTACCTTTAACTGTATGAAATGAGTGACAGGATATGACAGCCAACAGAATAAGAGAGAAGGAAGAGGCAATAATCCTGGTATGGTACTGAAGAAGCATAGGGAGAATACCAGGATGTGGCGCCTCAGTCTTAAAAGGGAAACCTCCTCTCATGAATGGGAAGTGTTCACTTGTAGCAGCAGCCAATCAGTCCATTGCCCTCACAGCTTCATCTGCATGTTGTAACACACTTGTAATAAGTGAGCATGTACTACATATTCCACTAATTATTATGAGCTCTATCTCCAGCGACAGTTCAAATTTGAACTCCATTACTTTATAGCTGTGGGTCTTTGGACAGGGACTCAAGCATACCCATGGCTCATTTCTTCCCAAAGAATTGGAATACTAAAATTAAACATTTGTATAGTAGTAATGAGAATACAATATAAGCTTTTTTTGTATGGTTCCTATTGCCTTATATCAGCCTTGCAAATTAATTCAATGAATCATAGAATAAATACATGAGAAATTCATTTGGCCCCAATGTATTACAGGAAACTCTTTAAGTGACTTGACAGAAGTCACACCTTGTAAATGAGGGAACAGAATGTGAAATTCAAATGTTTGACTGTCTCTTCCTCATGTCCTTCCAAGGTGCTGCAGCTCCCTCAAAATGCTTCCAACTACTATGTGAAGTCCATTCATTTGGAATGAAATTCACTGTACTGTGATTTAAACATATTTGTTACTACTTTGAAGTGATTGGAAAATTTATTAAAGTGCATGAATTTATTAACTTGCAACAATAAAAGAAATTTAGGTGATTTTTCATTATTTTTCATTTATACAAGTAAATCCTATAAATTAATATTAATTTACTGGAGTTCAGTTTGATTAATGTACTTCAGAAGGTACGTTATATTTCTATTATAACCTTATTAGTCTAATATGGCAATAACTTTAACTGTTTATTTCAGTGTAGCTACCATTATTTGCCTACATCACTCTGAGGTATTTGTAATAAATCCTAAATGCCCTTCATCAAAAAATATGTTTAGTAGAGCTAAATAAGATTTAGTAGGACCCAACCTACTAACAACTCTGACTTTAGCTGATGCACAGGGTTAGCTATACTTAGAAATAGTCCAGGGTCAGAAATGAAGTATTACAGAAACCACAAAATAGCTTAGAGTAAGCTCTCTTGTTGTCTTGATCGTGGTTATCTGTTCCTTTTCCAACTAACCTACAAGAAATATGATAAATCTTACATGGAAAAGATAACAGCATTCTGAGATTTAACAGTTTATCAGATGTAATGTCTGGCATGTAATCAAAAATTACTAGGCATCCAAAATTAGGGTTAAGAGAAAAACCATACACAGCTGACTCAGTTATTGGAATCAGACATAGACTTTAAAATAATTATAATCACTATTCAAAGGAAAATAGCTGGCACCATGTTTAGTTTTCCCCAGAGAATTGGAACCAGTAAAACGGTACCAAATGGTATGCCTACACTTAAAAGGTATAGTAATAAAAATTGAATCTTAGTAGATGAATTCAGCTATAATCTTCAGTGATAATAAGACAGCTGTCCAGAGAGAAATAAAAGGGGGATGAACATATACAGAATGACCTAAAAGATATGTATAGTTGATGAAAAAGTGTAACATATATAGAGTGTGAGAAATAAAGAAGAGAATGAATGGGCCAGAACCTATTTGGAAAGATATAGAGAAAATGTTCTCAAAACTAAAATAAGAAATAACTCAAAAATTAAATAACCTAGAAATTCTCAGAAGAATTTGTATCCAAGAAGAATAAAAATGAAAGTGATCGTATTTAAATGCATTAGAGTAATTCTGATTATTTCTAATGTCAAGAAACTTTTAGTCACAGAAAAAATATTCTCTACTTCATCACTAACAGCATTCAAAAGGTAAGGTATCAAAAGAAACAAAGGATAGTAAAGCTGAATTCAGTGGAATTACTGTTATTAATTTTAAGATAATGCATGAAAATACTTTTAAAGTGGAAATAATATTAAATATTAAATATTTCCAAATATGTGAAAAATGAACAATTTTCATCAGTGGATTCTCACTAAAGTAAATACTAGATGAAAACTTTTTGGGCAGAGAAAAATGATCTGAGATTTAAAAGAAATTAAAATGCATGAAGGGATGAATTACAATCATAGGTAGACATGTACAGGCATATATCAATATACTACAAAGAAGGGGTGGGGATTTAGCTTAGTGGTGCCACACCTACCTCAAAAATGTAAGGTCCTGAGTTCGATTCCCAGTACTAACGAAACACTAAAGCAGCAATAGTAATTGAAAGGTGTGTTATGATCAATAGCAGTTTTTCAAAGGTAAGATGATTGATGTAAGGTATGAGAAATTGAACAAAAGAAGTGAAATTCATTGTTACAACTATGTGGTTATTTAAGAAAAGAATCCAGAAGTTATATATCAAATTTTGTATGAAATGCTAAAGACTTGTGGATATGGCAGTACACATGAAAAGATTGTATTCCATATATCTGGAAAGTTAACACATTATGTTTAAGACAATACTATTTATAACAGCATAAGAATAACATGAAGAAATGAATCTAATAATAATTTGCAAATCTGTAGCATATGAAACATATTTTACTGAAAGAAGCAAAAGGAATCAAAAGGAGTATTTACCATATACAGAGTTTGGAAGACAAGTAAATGGTATATATAGTAATTATAGAATTTATATATAATATATATAATCAGTTCTTTACTAATTTAACTATAGTTTGAGTATAACAAAATGGTTTCAGCAGGCTTTGAATGTTTTGCATTTGTGTATATCTGTGTGTGTCTATCAATTACAAGTAGATAATCTCATCTTAAAATATACATGAAAATAAAATGTTCCAAAATAACAAACATAATCTTAAAGAATAACAAAGTTGGAAGACTTAAGATATCAGAAATTGAGACTTACTGTAATGCCACAGAAATTAAGAACATGTGCTGCTCTAACAAGTATAGATATGTAGATTGATGAAAAATGGATTCAAGAAATAAATTCATATGTATTAAATTACCTGATTAATAACAAAAGCTACTCAGAAGTGCCATAGGGAATAGCTTTTTGTTCTGTTTTTCTTTTAAGTAAAGGGCTGAATCACTTGGAAAATTTATAGTCTGGATCAGTAAAAAAATCTATGTTATATTAAAAGAATAAAACTCTCAGTTGTTACTTTATTTTCAAGAAGGAAACTTAAAAGAACATCTTCATTATTTTGGAAAAAATTGGAGGAATTTTTTTTTGAGACAGGGTCTCACTTTGTAGTGAATATTATTATTAAAAAACATAAACCTACATTAATATACCAACACATTATCCACAGGACAGCTTAAATAAGAAAAGACTGACCAATCCAAACCCTCAGAAAATGTGGGTAGCTTTGCTTTACATGTATCATTAGAGGGCACGTTATTTAGTGAAATAATTCTGAAAAAATAGCTTGGCAAAATCTACTACAGCTAAAGAAATGCACAGTTGCTTTTCTACCTGTTCCATTGCTTATCATACATTCCACAAAAGTATATTCTTACAACTGACTAAACTATTTATAAGAAGGTCCATAATAGCGTTATTTGTGATAACCTTAAACTGAGAGACAATGAAACTGACCACTGACAGTGAATTGAATGAATACATTCTCAAATATTCTTACAATAAGCTACTATTTAGGAAAGAAAATTCAGTAATTCACACCTACAATAATGAGCGAAGGAAACAATATTTAAAAGATGACATTCACTTCTATTCTGTTAGTATTTCCTGTACAGTGGTCTCCATTTGTAATGCAGCCCCTAAAGAGGGTGAGGCCTGAATAGCCTAGTAGGATTCTATCAGTCGACCAATAGAGGTGAGATGTAATTCTATGGTCCATGTGTTTGATCCCTATCACATACACATACACACACACAGTGAGGATAGTGGTAACTTTTGGAACTGAATCAATGAAAAGAGGTTTATTATTGCTTCTCTTGTACAGGTGATGCTTTTTTCTTTGACCAGAGTGGTGAAGAGTAGGCTTGCTAATACACTGAGACTACAATGTAAGAGATTTTCTATCTGCACTGTTAAATTTCATTCAAAAGACCATTAAAATGTATTGTTTATTACTAAACCATTTCAGAATACTTCTGTGTGTGCCCTGTAATCAAAGGGGTAAAAAGTGTTTTCAGGGATCAAATAATAACAGAAAAATTTAGCATTTAGATCTCCGTATATGAATCCGTTTGAACCTGTCCACACTGCTAAGTGGCTCTTGGAACTTTGAAACAAGGAAGATGTCGGAAAGGCCGCAGTTTGGTTAGTGGATCCAAGATGTTCAGAGAGAGCATCCAAGCACTCTTCCAGATCTGGTTTTCCCCACTCAATTACAGGAAGCAGAGGACAGAGGAAAAGGAAGCATTTCCTTTGTCAAGGAGAACCCCACTGTGGGAATTGCAGCACAGGATCCTCAGCCTTGACTGCTGACAATGAGCTTGTCCTGACATACACACTTTGCGGCCCAGAAATGCAACTCAGCACTGTGATGTGTAACAGACAGAAGACTGGGATGGCTTTATCAGCTGTAGATGAGCAGCCAGCTTGTTGGAGGCATGGCAGCAGTTTAATGGATGCCCAGAAATTAACACGTAGTTACCACTGTGAGAATTTAGTCCATACTTGGTCAACTTTCAATTATTGTGCAAAATAATAAAGTACACTTGTTTCTTGGTCTGGTGAGTCTAGGAAAACTGTGTTTTAAGAGATCTAGAGTATAGAAGGCTTGAACTTAGGTAAGAAAGTATAAACTTGCTTGATTCATCTGCTATGTTTAACACATTGCTTTGTTTTCTTACCTCCACAAATAGATTGTGTCTTTCTTTTCTGACAGAAGAAATACTTTGAGTTAAATACTTTAACTCAAGATATTAATATTAAACCAAGCCATGAAATCAGCCCCTCTGTCACTCTTTAACCTCAACTTTACTTGACGTATTAAAAAATAGCGGAAGTAATTATGCAGAAGTGAATTCATTGTGCTTGTAAGTACAAGATAGAAAACATTAAAGCATTTAAAAATATTATATATATATATATATATATATATATATATATATATATATATATATATTTAAACATTAGAAACACATAGCTGATCCGGTTCTGAGTTTATACCTGTTTATGTTGTGGTGGTTCACTTTACTTTATATGCTTTTCATCTATAACTGTCCTGTATACCAAAGGGGAAAAAAATCCACTATATATATATTACATCACTTGAAAATATCCTTGAATTCCTTACAGGAACTTTCACAATGCCTAGTAGTACATAAGTAATACTCAGCAGATATCATGTATCAGTATTTGTTGAACAAAAGTTTAAATTTAGTTTTAAAACTTTTTTTTAAGTAGCAGTTAATTCAAATGTAACATCTACTTTGGCAGAAAGTGTTGCAAGAAATTAACTTCCTGGAAAATATTCCTTTGTAAGCTTGAATTCATTGAGTTGTTTAAAAGAGTCTCTGCATTTTTTTCAAGTTTGTTTGTTTCACCCAATAGGGGGAAAAATTAGTTTTTTGAAGGTCATTGCAATGATTATAAAGTAATTGTTCTGAAGTTTGTATTAGAGGTAACTTGATGAATTTTACAATGACAACAATATTATCTTATTGTGTATTAATATGGTTATGATAATGTTCTGTTCTCTTGCTACATTTTTTTGCTGCTCTACAATAGACATTAATTCCTTTCTTCCCAAATATCACTGAAAAATATTCTGACTTATTTGAAACAGAAGGACAGATAAAATCATTATAAATTGAAAAACAGTTTTTAAAAGAATCATTGCAAGACCTTTTGGCACCATGGAACTCCAGTTCTGACATAAGTGACAACCAGCCATGGATTTCATTAGAACATGTCCAAGTCACAAGATAGTCTCAACATTTTTTTCTAATGATCTACTACATGTATATTAATTCCAATACATGTTCTCTGTTTGTTTTCCCAGATTTTCTTTCCAACTTTTGCCATCCTTAAACTAGATTCCTGGGAAAGAACCTTTATTAATTTTGGCAATGAGATTTTCTTGTCTTCTAGCTTGCTATTGGGAATGGCCAGTGGGAAGCACTAGCAGAAAATTGGAAAGCCAAAAGAGAATGAAATAATAATGTTGTGGAGATTTTCCGGAGACCACAGCTATTGGCTCACAAGGTGTGTGTAATCTAGGGTGTGCTTCCCATCAATGATCAGAGAATCTACCAGGGACCTATGTTGGTTGTCTTTCGTTTGGGTTCCAGCATTACTCCATTTATGTCTTCTTCAAACCTAGGAGTGCAACAGGAAGTGTCTGTTATTAACTCTGGCATACTCAAAATTATTTTAAATCCATTTTATTTCATTTGCCTCAATTTTATTAGATTGTCTTAATGAACATATCATCTCATTTCTGTTGGGAATATGACCTATCTAAGTAATATATGGAGGACTTCAAAAGATCATGAATATGTAAGAAAAATGAGTCCTAAACTATTACCCTTGATAACTCGCACCTCTTGGGTAGAACCTCAAGAAATAGGACTGTGAGTATTCAATTCAAATGCATTAGGAGCTCTGCAAAAGAAGAGGTCATGAATACTGGAATCATTTGAATAACATTAGCCTTCAGATCCCAGAGTAATAATCTCTTTTCAAGAAAGTTTCTTGAACTTTAAAAAGCAAGGAAAATGATCGGATGTTCTCATGGCCCAGAGCGTCTGTAATTTGCAGCTGCAGTTAGTTACTGCGTGTCTTCATTTGATTTACATTGGTTTTACCATTGGATAATAAACCCTTGGAAACAGAGATTTTGTCTGCATTTTTTTCACATCGTATCTGTCGCGTATTACGGAGCAAAGCACAGGAGAATCCAGAATTTTCCTTTTTTACTGAAAACATTACCGAGTAAAGAGATGAACAAGGAAAGTGCACATGGTGAGCATTTTTAGCAAATGCAAAGCGGGATAAGTTATTGTTTTAACATAAAATGTGGAGTACGTTTCTACAGCGCACAGTGACATTGAGCATCTCTATGGAAGTCTTTCTCCAGAGAATAGACCACGTTCTTAGTGAACTGATCCGTACTCAGTGACTTGGTCTGTATCCAAGTCAGAATTTCAAAATCATTCAGTGATAAGGTTTCCAAGTCAAATTTTGGTTATCATGACTGATTTTTCATTGTGGAACAAGTGTTAATGACAACAACAGACATGCTCTGGCCAATGACTTTTGACCTCTAAAGCTGAGTCAGATTTGCATACTTCCTGCCAAAAGTGTGAGCCCCCGAGGATGGGGATGTTTATGGACAGTGGAGGCCACGATTTCCAAACCTTGCTCACCAGTGTCCCTATTTTATTGTTAAAGACAACCTCCTTGTTCCCCCTTCAGTGCTTCTGATCTTATAGGTCTGCTGATGACCCCATATGGAGCTCTGGCTTCAGCAAATACAGATTCTGCATCTATCTGTTCTACTAACCTCAGATGAAATATGTAAGAAAAACAATGCCTATGCTGAACATGAGATGTCTTTTCCAGTCATTGTTCTCAAGCAATACAGTCTAACAGCTGTTCACTTTTCCATTGTACTGGTTATTATGGATACTCATGATAGGAAGTCTTCAGGAAAATGGATGTATGTTATGCACACTACACTACTTGTAGTGTAGGAAGGACTTTAGCATGTGCAGATTTTGGGGCCCATGGTAAGCTCTGGATTCATCCATTTATGAAGAAAGAATAATAATATTATGAGAACTCCTGCACCAAGAAAGTCTTTGTGCTCACAACTCGTTAGTTCACATTTCTGTACAGCTTTTTTTACAATTGATATTATTCACTCATGATTTTTATATTTTTCACTTTGTTATTTTAATCTTGGGTATTCAGTTTCTTCTATCATATATGGAAGGTCTACAATTAGTGAAAAAAGAATATTTTATACCACTATAAAGCTTATATATAGTTTATTGTCAACTGTGCTAAAATAATATTTTGTGCTTTGTTTTAGCGTTTCCCCTGGAGAGATTTTTTAAACACTCACTGTTGACTCATAAGTTTATTAGAAAAATGAAGAGATACTAAAACTAATGAAAGGTGGATTTATATTAGAAAAAAATCCCTTGATTGATACATACTGCATTTATTGAATATTTTTTTAAATTACCCTCACATACTTCTTTAAACAATTTATTGGCTATTTTTATCTCTACTATTAGAATGGGTAGGTGTTTACTCTCATACCTCTCTGTATGTGTTTACTTTGTAGAATATTATGTTAATCCCATTGTAAAATATAATTTAAAATTTTGGGGAATACCAAGGATCTAGATGACCAGAAAGTCAAGAACATCATATTTCTTTGTTTGTTTATTTTTTCTATATGGAAGCTGTAAGAAAGTTGACTTGAAAGTAGAGTTGTCCTTAATAAATATGAGGAAGGGTGAAGGGTTGGAGGGACCACAGAAAATGTATTAATACTTACAAATAATATGTATTAATTTATCTGTTAAGCATTTACTTTTGGAGGGTGGGCATGTTCATTTATCTTACAGTCGTAGCACCATTTGGTAATATGATAATAAATGTCTATAGTCATTCTATTGACAAATGATTGATGGAAGGGGAAAGATAAAAATGTGTGGTGTCACAATATGAGAATCCAAAAATAAACCCTTCCCCGGACATGGAGGAATTTTGCACAGACTTTGTTTAAGAACTGACTCTGACATTACAGTCAGATGGTCTTCAATGCCAATCTCAGTTCTCCCATTAAATAACCAGCTGGGCAGGGGCCCTTGTTTAACCTCTGCGATTTTCAATTTCTTTGACTGTAACACTTGTCTGATAACAACTCTTAAGTAAAAAATCTCATGGAATCCTCACATGGGGAAGTGACCAACACTAGCTTTATAATTACTGAGACAGATTAATTACACACAGTGAAATCCGTTGGCAGAGTGAGAAAATGGGAAAAGAAAAAGACAAACTGAGAATCCTAAAGCATTTCTCTCCAGTGTTTCCTTTTGTGTGTGAAGAGCCACTTGCTTAGAAACTTGCCTCAAGAAGCAGTGTGTCTGGGTAAAAGCATGTAGGAAACACTGTGTATCTATTTTGCTTTTGAAGTTTTAAAAATCAGGATGTCTGTGATAACATAACAGTTCCATTCATTGGGGGGAGTTGCTACATACTCATACCTTATTTTGATTTCTTGTATTCCTCTTTTCCTTTCTTTTCTTTCATTTCTCCTATAATGAGGTCCCCTTCCCACCTCACAAACTCTAGCTCCCTAATTTTTATCCTCTCTTTATTGTGCTTCTAAAATGATTTATATGCTGATCTTCTCCTAAGAAGATTTAACCATATGTATCTAATTTATTATGGGGTCAAAGGGCAGGTGTTTTCCTACAAAAGGCTGTCTTTGTGGCTGTTTATTTGTATCCCTTCATCTGTTCATGGTCATATAGGTCACTTCCAAGATTTTGCTGTTTTGAGTTAGGCTGTTGTAAACATCAGCGTGCATATATCCCTGTCATGTAATGTTTTTAATTTGGGGGAAAGATATCCAGAAGAGGGACAGCTGAGTCAGGTGGCATTTCTGCTTTCACTTTTTTGAAGGAGTCTCCGTTTTGTCTTCCACAGTAACAGTACTAGTTTATGATCCCAATAGCAGTGCAGAAGGGTTCTTTTTCCTCAAAAACCTCAATTGTGTAGTGTCTCGAGTTCTTGATAGTGGCCGATCTTCCTGGAGTAAGATGGAGTCTCAGGGTTGTTTGCATCCCTCTAAAAGCCCAAAGTGCTGAACGATTTTTGCATGTATTGACTGGACATTTGCACTTCTTCTGGGAAATGTATATTTATTACAAATGCTCATTTTTGATTGGAGAACCTAATTGTTTTTTGAGTTCTTCATGTATGCTAGAAATTAATCATCTGTCCAAGAGTATCTGGCAAACTATTTTTGTATTACTGTGGGTGCTTTTTTACATCTATTTTTGATTTTGCAGTACTAAGTAAGGATTGAAATCAGGACCTGGTGCTTGCTGGGCAGGTGCAGTGCCTCTGAGTTACATCCCCAGCCCATTATTTGCACTTTACTATGGTTGAGATGATTTGGAGAATCTGAAAGATGTCTTCCAGTCCTTCTGACACTTTCTAAATGTGCATCTCAATGTGACATCAGTGATATCACAGAATGTTTGTGTAGAACATGGCAGTCACTCCTCACTTTGATGGGTGAAAGTAGTAAAAATATGACCAGCTAATAGTGCAGGAAAATTAGAGAGAGAATATATAGGAAATTTACAAGCAAATGCCCATCCTGAATGGGTGTGCATTGCATCCATGCTACTTTTCTTTGATTTAAACGAAATGGCAGCTGTAGAAAATGTAAAATCTGACAGTGTTGTAAGCAATGGCATGTGTCTGATACCGTGAGATATAGCAGTGTCAGCACATTTTGTGTGGTTAATTGGTTGTCATTGTTCATGTTCAAAGCAAACCGGGCCTCTTGCTCTCCTGATTTAAACACCCATTTTTGCCTAATTATGTTGTGTATTTACATTTCATGTTATCTTTGTTAACATGAGGAGACCCAGCTGGTGGCCTAGCAGGAAGTCCCTTGAAGCCATAACTCTTAATTACCTTCCCCCGATCCAGAATGGTTTGATTTGAGAGGTAGTCAGAATGGGTTATGAGAAAGGCGCCACAAAAGTGCACAGATGTGCAAGCTCCAGGAGTTTTGATCTGTGAGTCTTCTCTCAATACTATAGAGAAGTTAGCAGGTCAGACTTTCTACCCAAACAGAGCTGGGTTCAAACACAAATTCTAGTCTAAACAAGTATATACGACTTGGACCAGTTACCTAATATTTCTGAGCCTCACTTTACTCAGTATTAAAATGGAAAAGTAACAATATCTGATAGCCCCAACTATAGAACTTGAGAGCACTAAAAATATGGGAACATATATATTCTGACATATGGGTTATGCTCATTTAAAGAAGGTGGTATTTTCATAATTTTTAATTATCTCCTATATATTGAGAAGTGATTAGTTCTGGCAAAAAATATTTTGTGTTTAAGGCAAATCTCCATTGTTAAAAACTAAAAACAATTTCTCATCTGATTGGAATGATTTGTGAATTGAAGTTTTCTATTCTCCTTAAAATATTATTGCATTAGCTTTTTATTTAATACTTCACTTTACAATGTAGTTTCTCTTCTGTGTATTTTAAGTGCTTTCTGAAAATATGAAATATTTACCTCACACCCAAGATATTTTAAATATTACTAAATAAACCACTGAAATGAAATTTAATAGGTCATCAGAAACATAATCTATTATGTCATGATTCAAATTAAATTTCAGCAATGGGCTAACAGCAATTAAAAATTCTGAGCCAAACAAGAATTAAGACTGAGAAAGTTTTATATTTTATGGTGGAATTCAGATGATGGAAATATAGGCACAAACTTGAGCAGATACTCTTTTTGTAATGAGTTGCATCACACAATAATTTGAAATTTAGAAGTTGGAAATGTTAAAACAATCTACACAAGGGCATAGCTTAGCTTAGTCTACTATAAATGTGATCAGAATATTCATTGCAAACTATAGTTGAAAGCCTGTTTTATAATACTGTGTTAAATACATTCTGCAACTTAAAAAGTACTGTACTGAGAGTGGAAATCTGAATATATATTTGGTTTTTCTGACCATGGTGAATTGAAAATCATAATTTCCAACCACTGCAAGTCAGGTCCTCCTGGCATTTATGGCCAATCTTATGTAACAAGGCCTTGGTTTTCTGAGAATGATATTTTCAAAATTGTTTGTTCCCTCCATTGCACTGGATTGTTCTAATGTCCACATATAGTGTGCCACTTAAAGGAACTTTGTAGGATAAGTACTTAATTTTCTTTTGAGAAAATCCACAAAAGGAAATAAAATAACAAAGAATATCATGAAATGTCCACATCCCACAACTTCTTTGTATGGCTTTATTCTGGAGGAGGGAAAAGGTGCACCACTAAATACAGGGACATTTTAGGAACTGTGAGGGGCCACTTGTGAGCCCTACAGCTGCCATGTTCCTGGAAACTCTTCATGTATGAACATTTTCTACTGTGAGACCAGAGACATCCCATGGATTGCTTTCTCTTGAGGGGGTAGGGATTTAGTCCATTTCCAGGTTATAACTTTTGTATTATGTATCTCTAGTGACTTATGCTATATTTCATCGGTCTCAAACATTCTATCTGAATTCAACATGAAGAATTCAACATAAAAGATACAACAGAGAAATGCACATACCATCCCTGCATTTTGCTTCACTTACACTTTATTTTGGCTTTTTCGTATCACTCATTGTTTTCTTTCTTCTTGAAAATAATTAAAAGTAGATTTTTCCAATGTGCAATAAGGGTTTTTACTGAATCAAAGAGACTAAGCCTTCTGTCCAAAATTTGCGTGGTTGAGTTGTTGTAGAAGCAAGAATAAATCAAGTCAGTTAACATAAAAGTCCTCGGTCAGTGGAAACTGAACCATATTTGGACTAAGAAAAATATTCAGTAATCATCTGTTTTAGGTTGTTTGGTATCTTGTTACTAATTCCCTCAAGTTTCCTACATACTTTCCCATGCATATGTTATCTCTTCCCTCTTAATTTTATCTTTGTGATGTAGAAGCATTTTAACTTGATGCAATCCCATGGAATGGTTTTGACTTTATTGCTTGTGCTTTGGGGTCAAATATTTTTTTAAAAAAATCATTGTCAATTACCAATGTAGAGAAAAATTTGTCTATATTTTCTTGTAGGAATCTTAGACTTTCAATGTCATGACTGTCTTCAGTCTACTACTAGTTGATATTTATAAATGGTGTGAAATAAAGGTGCAAGTGTTCACTCCATTTTTATTTTTGTACTAGTACTGTGTATAACTATTACATTCCTTGTGGAGAATTAGTGCATGTACCTAACACATTTTAACTCCTTTACTCATCCTCATTCTTTTTTCTCCTACCCTCACCCCCAGTATCTTGGCCATCTTACTTTTTGCAAAAGATTTCATTATTAGTTATATCATTAAATATGGTAGTTCATATGAACAATGGATGTAAACTCCCCCCACCATCCAAGTAGGAAACTCAAATGGATGCTGTTGTTGAGTAAAACCTGTAAAGAAAGGCAAGAAAAAGTGTGATGGTTAAAAAAATGGAAACAAAGCATAAAAATAAAGGAGGTGCAGGAGTAGAAAGGTGGGCAGTAGAGTGGGAAAATGAGAATGGAAATATGTCAGATACAGGTGCAAATTCTCAATGAGGAATGTGATCATAACCTAAAATGTACCAATAAACTCAATAAGGGAAAATATTACTGATACACAAGCCTACTATAGTGGCTGGCGTTGACTTTTTCCCCAAGGCTAGATGCAATGGTTCCCCACACTATCTTAAAAGGTCCACTGCTGGCAGAATATTTCATGGGGTGCTCTTAAACATCATCCAAAATGAGCTAATATTTCATTTTAACTACAGTTCTGGGAAACACAAATGGAGATGTTGGTCTGGAAATATACGAGGTGTACTAGACAGGGGATATTTTGATTTTGAATTCAGAATATCTCAGGAAAATATGTACTGCTCTGAAACTACTTCCTTATGTTTCCTGATCCATAACTTTGAGGACAGGAGACACAGTGTTATCTTGATTAATGCCTTTATCGTAAATATATGATGAATGGAAGCATACATTCATTCTAACCCTTTCTCAAGGTACCAAGATCAAAGCAAGTATATTTTATTCTGCTGTGAATCTTTCATGTCATTTTTTCATCTTTTGTGATGCAAAAATGTGACCTACTTAAAAAGCAGTTCTACTATTATATATAACTAAAAAGAAAGAAAAGATATTTTCTAAGGTTAAGGTGTCTTTTTCTTTTCTAAGAGATAATATTTTTTCCACTTAATGTGAAGAGGTTACAGAAATCATATCATTTCTTTTCCTTGATTCATTTGTAGTATCTTTTGGAAAATAAAATGAAAGTGACATTTATCATTTTTGTCAAAAAACTTTTCCTAAATTTCTGTCCTTGAGGTTTATTCTACACTTACATGTTTTTCTAAATACATAAAACATTTTGTAGTGTTTTATTTAAAATAATACATTAGTGACTATCTGGTATACAGATAAACTTTTGTTATGTACTTGAGTTGACTCTTGAAGTTAAAGCAGTTTGTGTTTTTATGTGCTTTGTCAAACGTGTAAAAATTGCTAATATTCTTATTTGCATTTTTAATCAAAATAATATATTGAGTTTATTTTTATTTGCCTTTGAAAATTTTTCTGCTTGTCTTTTGTTGTCCATGTTTTTCCTATATCTTCTTCAATATATATATTTGGGATTTTTATTTTATATACTTAATTATTTTATAGTAAAAATATCTTCTCATTATTCACATGCAGACTTTAAAAAAATTAATTAGACGATTGATTATCACAAGTGCCTCTTGAATTTTTGTTTTGAAGGAAATTATTTGTTAACATACACATACATATATATTTATATAATTTAATCACCTATTTTTGATTAGGCAATTTAACTTTTTTGGTTAGAAAGGCTTATGTTAGAAAAGTTAATCATAATGAAAACATTAAAGGACAAAAACAATCATTTTATTTATAGCTTTATTTTATATGCACATTTTTTTTACTTTCAGAAGTATGAATATTTTATTATTTGTCATTTATATTTTGCTGTGCCTAACCTAGCAGCTAGTATATTTCTTTTTTTTTAAATTATCTTTATTGGTACATTAAATATACACATCATGATTGCACTCCATAATGGGGATTTGTACCAGTATAAGACACAACTTATATGTACATTTTTAACTCAAAGAAAATGAGTTCTGCATAAGAAGGCAGAATAAAAACAAGTTTATTTCTCCCCACAAAGGTCTAGTTTATCTGCCCAATAATATTTATTTAATTATCTAGAAAATAGAAGTATTAAATTTAAGAAAAATTTCTTAAGAACCTTGAGTGACAGTTATTCATAAATTTATTGTAATGACTCTTCACTGGAACAGTAAATATATGATAAAGTAGTGTGAAAATAAATGATAAAGTAGTATGAAAATTATCAATCAACATTTCTCAAATTTCAGTATACATTTTCAGCTTGTCAAGACTTTTCTATTAAATGTGCAAATTAAATTCCTAAGCAATAAATTTATTTTAAGAAAAGCTGTATCCTCTATACCAGTTTTTTTCCACATATAGATTTTTTACTCTTATCTAGAAAAAGACGATTTTCTAGGTAACAGCTATTTATATACTTCTGATATCTATTGTCATAGTAATATAAAGTGATATCATTGACCTATCCTGTGATGGGCATAGGGTTTTATTTAACTTTTAAGGAATTAAAAAAATTTTGTGTTTTCCCTGGTGATAACTCTTTGCAGAGGAAAGGCAAGAAGACAATAGGCATTCAGGACATTCTGTTTAATTGTCTCTATGTGACAAGGTTTGCTCTGCGACACCCTTGACTAAAGGACATGAGAAGTTGGGAAACAGTTCTCATTGTGATCCTTTCTAAGCTTTTGGGATCAAACATCAGGTCTCAGTTTTACTGGAATACACTTTAGTTAAAAATACTTTGAAAAGAATTGCCATATTTTTGTTCAACTAAGAAGGTAGGTTAGGTTCCTTAGGTTTTAGAATATTGAAATGAAGCAGGGTTAGTGACATTCACAAGCCATATTTCCATCTAGTTCTGACTGCCAGAAAGAAAGTTTGTAATGTCCCATAGAACTAAGCAAGCAGGAGGTCTACAGGGACATAAGTGCCTGTTATGAACATTGTGGCGTGTACAATATTAAATGACATAAATAAAATGTGACGGGAATGGAAAGGAAAGAGAAAGCTTTCATTTCCACAGGGACACATAAATACAGGGATAATATTCTAACAACCATTATACAACATTTTGTCAAAATCCATTGTGAACTGGAATATTGGAACTGAATCTTGTTCATTAATAAAAGTCATACCTTTCATCAGTTTTTAATGAGATATTAGGAGATAAATGCTTCTCATTTTCCTCCTCCTCCATTCTTCTTGAATTGCAGTGAAACTCAGAACTTTCTGCTTGCCAAGTTGGAATGGGCACCACTAAGGTACATCACTGGCTCACTTCTATTTTTAATTTTAAAGCCCAAAAGTTGAGATGATATACTAAACTAGGAATTGAATATTAATAAATATTCCTTTGTTAATTGTGACATGAATACAATATGAATTGAGAATTTGAGTGTGTTGTGCTTTGAGTGTTGTACACCACTCAACCTTAATGTGTTCCAATTGAATCCTCATTGGGACAATCTGATGAGGTACAGCTTTTTGGAAAGTGATAAGGTCATGGGGCTATGACCTTAGAATAGATTAATTCAATTATGAAAGAGAAATCAGACAACTGCTTTCATTCTTTTTTTCTTTCTTCTGTCTTCTTCCATGTGAAGATTAAACATTAACAAGTTGCTATCAAAAATAATGGTGTCTCACCAGATGTCAGAACTTTTCTTACTTTCACCGTAGTCTTCTGATTCTTCAGAGCATTTAGAAAATAAGTTTTTCTTATTTGTAACTCACCTAACTTCAGATATCCTGTGATAACAGTGCAAATGAGGCTATCAACTTAAGTAATACAGTTAAAATTCATCCAACTTGACTGTGTTCTTCTAAGGATTGTGCATGTTGACCTTGAACTTCTCAGCCTATATAACACTTGAAAAATAAGTTTGTTTGTTTGTTTGTTTTTTAATTTACAAATAACCCAAATTTAGGTATCCTGACAAAATGTTATAAGATGGTGTGAAATACACAAAGACTGAAATAGAAGTAAAACGTCCTATAGGCACCAATAGCCATTGTGAAAAATGTATTATTTATGACACAACACTAGTTGAACTGAAAGCATTCATAGGTCTGCCAAACTCAGTAGAGATTTCTCATGATAACTTCAGGAATGTAAAAGACTCATAGAAAAGCATTGGGTCAAAATACATAAAGGCATTTATTAAAGGGTTTATTATTATTTATTAAAGGGTTTATTTATTATTTATTAAAGGGTTAAAGGCATAACAATATATGCCTTTATAGAAGGAAGGACTCACTGTACTTTCAGTTGAGACATTTATCCTGGAACTCAGCCAATAGGCTTGTATTTGTACAATAATAAACAAAATTACATTCTGAAAAGACTTGTTGCATCCCTCTCCTAATCAGTGTGACATGTGATGATCGGTTTGCCAGTTTCTGATCAATGTTACATTTGTTAACGGAGCACAAGTTGACCAGCTTAAGAACAGAAGAAAAACTGGTACTCATGATGTCGACATTGCACCAGGATGGAAATACTGATAAGAAAACTTCAGCAAAATGGAGTCTCAGGATGGAAACTTTCTACAACAGATCCAGTGGCAGAGTAGATGTTGTTGTGAGTGATGTAACATTAATTATGATGTCACTCAAAAGAGAAAGTGTTGCTCAATGGTTGTATTTTATTCTATCCTAAATGTGTGGTATAAATGGTACAATAATTTACAAAGAAAATGACAAGTGCAAAATGCCACAGAGACATTTTCTTAATGGATTGGTTAATGGAAGTCATAAGACATCATTGACAGCAGAAGAAAACTAAAATAGCTCTGTCTGGGGAAGATAGGAAATAATGAAGTCAAGTTAAACCTCTAATTTTCACTTTTTTGAGAAATCTTCATATTAGTTTCCATACTAGTTGTACCGAGCACTTACACTCTCATCCACAGAGGAGAAAGTTTTCTTTTTCACACACAGCCTTGCCCACAATTGTTATTGGTTCATTCCTTGGTAATAGCCATTCATTCTTTATCAGTGAGATGGATTTCATTGTTGTTTTAATTTGTGTCTCTCAGATGGCAAGTGATATTGAACATTTGTATATTTACTTGCTGTTTGTACTTCTTCATTTGAGAAGTACCTACTCATGTCATATACTCATTTTGGATTGGATCTTTAAATTGGGAGAGTCTGACTTTTGAATCTTTTTTTTTTTTTTTACATGTTTTTAGATATTAGTTTGTTTACTAAGGAATGGCTGGTAAACTTTTTTTCACAGTATAGGTCATCTTTTCACTTTACTGATAGTCTCCTTAGCCTTGCAAAAGAATTTTTAATATAATGTTGATCCAAGCTGTTGATTCTTTGTAATTTTTCCTATGTGATCAAGGTTCTGCTAACAAAGTTCCTACATTTATGTTTTCAAGAGTTTTACCTATTCTATTCTATCAGCAGATCAAGTACCTCTATTTTAACATGATTCATTTTGACTTTAGTTTCATGTATGGTGAAAGACAAGAGTCTAGGTTTGATCTTCAACATCTCAAAACCAGGCTCCCTCACCAGGTTTACTAAAGAGCTTATGTTTTTTTTTTTCCCAGTGAGTGTGTGCCCTTCTATGAAAGATAATTTAGCTGAGGAGACTGTAGTCATTTGTGTATTTTCTACTGTGATCCACTGATCCTTAGGTAATTTTTTCCAGTATCATGCTATCTTTATTATAGTAGCTTAATAGTAAACATCAGAGATTTTAATGGCCCCACCTTATTTTTGTTGTCCAGAATTTCTTTTGCCACTTAGGGCTATTCTGGTTAATTTTAGGGTTGTTTTTTCTAGTTCTTTGAGATATGCAAGTTGGTATTTTCATTGGGATTGCATTAAATCTCCATAACAGTTTTGGAATTATGGCCATTTTCACTGTATTGTTCCACCTGTGTAAGAGCAGGTGTAGCTTTATTTTCTGAGGTCTTCTTTAATCTCCTTTTTCAGAGTGCTGTAGTTTTCAGTGTAAAGGCCTTTTACTTCCTTCACTAAATGGACTCCTAAATGTTAGTTTTCTTAATGTCATCGTTAAAGGTGATGCTCTCTAATTTCTCTCTCAGTGAGTTTGTTATTCATGTATTGGAGTGTTTTGAGTTTTGAGCACTTACTTTGTATTCTGTATCTTTGTATCCTTTGTATTTCATATGCTACCAAATTTTCTTATTAAACTAAGGAGTTTTTGTGGCCTTCTATATAGAGTATAATCTGACTAGCATTGTGAATATGACAAAGATTCGAATGTAAATATTTTGTCATGATGTTGCTTAGCTTCTACCAGTTTCTCTTTTCTTCTGTCCTGAACATCTTCCAGTTTCAACACTTGACTGAAGGCAATGTTCCAGTTGAATCTAGGCTGGCTTTGCCCAGTCCTTACCACCAGTAGTAGCTCTTTATCATGTATAAATTGTCTTCAGCCATGGGACAATAGCTTCTGTAAAGATAATCCCCTAAGTTTTCTCTATACAAGCCATCCTGAGGAGATCCCTCAGTGTGTAGCCAAGTTGTTTTAATGCATTGTTTTAAGAAATCTGTGGGGATAGACTTGGTCCATAGCTTTTGATTACCCCTGTTTACACTTTTCAGTACTTTCATTTATCCTCTTATCTGGTATAGCCTGATGTTTAAAGAACATGTGATTTGGAACCAATTAGGACAGGCTTTACTTCTAACACTAGCACTATCATTTCTTAGGTCAATGATTAAATTATGTAATTTTCTGAGATGAAGAATAAAATTGCAGGTACTTTTATATTTGCTAATTCTGAACTGGACTAATCCAAGAAAGACTTTTAAATTTGTAGACTATTAAAAATATAAAGCAAAATACTTGAACATATTCAGAAAAATTAAAGTAGTGGTGATTCTTGAGGTCAAGGGCTATGAGAGCAGTGAAGTAAGGTCAGAATTTGGGGCGTCTTTCTCCCTTAAAATTTATTGATGCTGGAAAAATCCCCTTAGCAGAGTAAAGTCTAATTCCTTTTTTCAGAGGTTTCACAAGGTAAAACAATCACAAAATTGATGTCCAACAATTACTAAGAAAAACCTACAATATATTGCCTACATTTCTAGAATCATAAAAGATAATGTCATAAAAAAGAGTTAAATGAAAAAAAGAGGAAGGATAACGTTTGCAAACCCTGAAACTGACCTACTCTGCTGGCTTGTCATGAGCAAGATTTATCATTTCTGGGAGACACTGACATCCAGAGCCGCGGATTAATTCTATAATTCTTCAAATCATGTCTAACATGTAATAATGGCAACCATAATACTAACAGTCAGCATTTAGCAAAGTCAGTGATGTTGCCCTTGAGAAGGAGGACAGTATTCTTGGTCTGAGAGGGTAGTGTGGGAGTCAAGGTGATAGAAAATAGTACAGGTCACAGAGCTTGATGCATACTTTTAGATCTTTTGGAAACTGAAGAGCAAAAGTGCGAATTGAATCTAAAAGCAAGAGGGCACTATGAGTGCTGTCATGCTCCATGGGTGGTTCATTCGGAAGGGCACCCCTGTGTTTGTGGTCTAGGTCTAGGAATTCAGATGATTTTCAATGCAAAAGTCTAATGGTCGAGACCTGGTATCTTACAATCATATTCAAATGATGGCGGCATCATATCCACCCAACCTAATTCAACATCATCTGATGTCACTCCGTGGGTGCCATGAGTTGCAAGTTGAAATGAGAATGCTGGGTGTAACCTTGCCACCAGGAAATGGGTCACTAGCCTACAAAGACTTTGAAACATGTGAGAATGCTTCATATAAAGTTGATTAAAATCTTCATCCATGGTCATAAATACCAGCCCTATGAAAATCTTGCTACTGGTTATTTGTTTTACATTTAACTCTGTTGCCTTTCAGACATAAGATTGTCAGTAATAATCATTGATGTGGATGAATTTTATCTCCTGTTGCGAAAAAATTACACTGAAAAATGTGTTGTCACTCACAGAATATTTCAAAAACAATATTGTACAAATTAATAAATACAGCAAAATCAGAGGTGAACAAGTGTCTGTAGCATGTAAAGTGGGGATATATCACCAGGGAATTTAGCAAAACAGCTTTAATACTATCAATAATTATTCTACTTCATAAACATTATGTTTGATTTGCATGTATTTGTGGAGATTTTCACATTTTACTTTTCAAAAAAATAAGTGTGGTCTTAAGTGATTTAGTTTTTTTTGCTATAGAGATATTTTAACAAATATGCTCTAGTAAAATTTTACTTATTTTTATAAGTGTGATACATATTGAAAACCAAACATTTAAATTATTTTTTCATGTAAGATAAAATAAAATATTAGAGTAGCAAGAAAAAAGATAAGGCATTCAAGAGGAACTGACTTCAATGTAAACAGAAAAAAAGAATAAACTATAGATACACAGGAAGTTCATTAAAAAATGACTAATTCAATATAACTAAGGTAATAAACTTTTAAAGAAAACAATGGCTGAAAAATCCAAGAGTATAAAAATGACATCATTGATGGAACTTAATAATAAAATAAAAAATAAATAATAAAAAATAAGAATAGTGTAATACAGTGCCAATGAACAAAATTTGGAATACTTAGGATTGCACTTTCTGGTTAAAAAAAAACATATTCTATTGATCCACTTATTATCTAGCTCATTCCTATACTACAAATTATTCCATGTAATATTTAAGTCATATGTAAAAATTAGACATTACCTTAAACTTAGCTGAGAATTCTCTATTTTTATATGCTAATCTTAGATCCCTTAAAATAGGCTGTTTTAAAGTACATTGAACAAAGACTGAGGAAATCAAATGTAGGAAAATTTTTCAGAAGAAATCATGGAAATTTAAAGGGAGAGAAAATATAAAGGCATATAAAAAAGAAAAGGAACATACAATAATGCTCAATATACAGCTTATGTAATGGATGCCCTGAATTACACAGGAGAGAGAAGAGAACATAGCAATATTAGACACGATAATTATTGAGAACTAGGAAAGATTATTGGTCAGATTTAGCAAAGTCTGGAAATCCCTAGTGCCATAAATACAAAGAAAACTAGACTTCCACATCAAGTGAAACTACTAAAATCAAAGTCTAAAGAGAAACATTAGAAAACACCTTGAGAAAAAGATGTCTATTTAAAAGATATAAACCCTGAAGTTAAGTAAGACAGAATTACTGCAAACTGGAGTAAAATAGAGTTACCTTGAAAATACTGAAAGGAAATAACAATTTCATAGTCTGTACCCATCATAAAGATAATTTTAGAACAAATGCAAAACAGAGATACTTGATAGTGTAAAAAACCAGAGTATTAGAAACCAGTGGCCTTACACCAAAGAAATCCTGAGAGAAGTCCTTCAGGTAGAACAAACATAATTGCAAATAGAATTTCAGAGGGAAAAAAAAAAAAAAAAACCAAAAAACAGTGAATTGCAGTAGGAAGGAGAAAGAGGTTAACATTTTCAACATGTAAATTTTTAGTATATAAGACAGTAAGTATATCTTCTGAAAGGTATAAAATATAAGGAATTAAAATGTAAAATAAAGAAGAAATGAAGTTAAAGGTTATAGATTGCTTCCAGTGTTTAGAAATAAAGTAAACATGGCAAAACTTCTTTTAATGAGTCTATTATCTTATGTAACATGAACATTTATAAAAAGCACATTGATGTGGGGAATTGTACTATCATCTTCAGAATGATAGTCACCATCACTGTCTACATGATTACTTCAAATAAAATAAAAATAAAATTCAGAAGAGATGCAAACAACAGAAAGCTTGGAATGCAATTATCTTCATATTAGTCATCCATACTTACTCGACTAAACAACTGACAGATAAAAAGACAAATGAACAAAGATTTAACATATATTGAAAACTTTGATCAGTGCAGAACCATACGGATTGTACATAAAAATGCTTAAAACAAAAATTGATAGACCTAAAAATGGTGAATAACAGAGAAACAGCAAATGTTTAAACATTATGAGAAATCTAATTATTGATAGAAGCCATGAAAAAAATCATTAAGGATAGAGGTGAGTTCAGTGATGTAATTAACCAATTTGATTTAATTGGCTTAGACAGAACACAATGAGAGCATAATATACTTTCTCTTCAACTAAAAATAGAGCGTTTAAAAATTTTATTATGTAACTGGACCTGAGCTGTAGTTTTATGACACTTCATAGTTTAAATTTACAGATTACTTTCCTTTAGGGTGTTAAGTTAAAAGACACATGATCACAAAATTTCCCTATATTCAGAAATGTAGAGAGATGCTTCTTAATGATAAATAGATCCACAGGAAATGATGAAGAAATTCAGAAAACATTTGGCAAGTAAATTAGTATCAAATTATATAGGAAGCATACAGTGCTGAACTTAGAGATAAATTTGCAAACTTAGTTTCATAAAATAGAAAAGGAAAGAAAGGCTAATAATCAGTAAGAAAATGACCCATTTAAGAAGATATGTAAAGAGCACCAAATGAAACCACTGCCAGGCTCAGATTTTGAACAAATGTCAGCATTTGGTTGTAATATAAGGAATCCTTGAGCAATATTATCAACCAATCTGAAAAATCTCCAGCCTGGCAAACCTCAATTGATAAACTGTTTGACAAGTCCTAGAAAGATTTGCAACACCTCATCTCTGATGTTGAGCCTTTGGAACTTATGTTTCTGATAGAATACAGCTTCCATGAACAACTTATATGCTGTATATTTAGCATGCCTTCAATGTATAATTAAAAACTCTAATCAATTGATTTCTGGCCAGTATTAGTAAGATCATGCACAAAAGTCCTAGCCTAACTGAATGAGGCATTTAAAATAAAGTCCAGGCCTCACCTGCAAAGAGATTTGAAATACCATGAGTCTCTTGTTAGCCTTGAAAAAATTAGCTGCCTGTCAGGAGACAGCCTGTCACAGCTTCTATTCAAGGTCTCCATGATGAATTGCTTCTAGGTATCCCTGATGGTCTTCCACTGACAACTAGTAAGAGAGTGGGCCCTAAGTCTTGCTATCTAAAGGTACAGAGCCTGCCCCCCCAAAATATATATATATATATGAGAGTTGGTAAAGTACCTCAAACATTTGACATCGTGATTTCTGCACCGTGAGATGCACAGTGGAGAACTTACCTGAATCACTAAATTAAAGAAAAGAAGCCATGTAAGGAATTGTTCCAAGCTGTTAAATTTGTGGTAATTGGTTATGTAGTAGAGAAAACTTCTATTATTCCTATTGGCTTTTTGTTGAAAGCCATTATTTTGCTTGGTTCTATAACTTTGAAATTATTCCTTTCTGTTTTTCCTTCATTCTATTTCACTTGTTTATTTAATTTTATTCCATTCTGGTTGATGGTTTGAAGGTGATTCTTCCCGCTGAAAATCTTAGCAAGTAACTTGAAAAATCTTCCCTTTACAAAACAATTATCTGTTCTTGCTTCTTCATTGGAGATGGATGATGGCAACTGTCACTAAGTTTAAGGCATACCAGATTTACCTATTTCCATAATAGGTGAACAATTCACCTTTTACTCTCAAAGTCCTAATTTCTAAGTGTTATCTGGTGATTGAATGTGGGTTGAAATAAATATTTTAAATATTTTTGGTAGTTAATTTGTAATTAACCGAATTTTTACTCCATTGGTAAAGGAGAGTGTGGCTGTCTTTACAATATGATTAATACAAATGTGAATTATTGGCATTTGCTTTGGACAAAGCTTGTGGTAACTGCTAACTAGGGAAAGTGGCAGTGAGTACCACAATGCGTTTAACTAAAGAAGGCTATTTTTCCAAAAGACTAGAGTGTATTGATGTTGGCTATATATTGATTTCATATAAATGGTAGGACAACTGTGATAATAATTGGGCTCAAAATCTTGCCCCTAGGCAAGACAACTATGCAAACTCAATGTATGTGCTTGGCATTTGCATTCCAAATCCTGTGAAGTCATATTAAATTTTTCTCAACTGTGGAAAAATTTTCTATAGCGAAGTGATCTTTTCTTTCATTCACATTTGTTTTTCTTTTTTGGGGAATTTTTTGGAGGGTGGTCCCAGGAATATTATCCAAAGCCATATGTATGCTAAGCAAATGATCTACCACTGAGCTACATCTTCAAACTGTGTGTTAACTTTCTCAGTCTTTTTTCCTCAGATTATTCTGCAATGCTGGTTGGAAATACCTTCTTGCTTGAGGATATTTATGGGTATGTCACTTTGAAAAATGACCACCTATTAATAGCCAGATAAAAGCTGAAAAGAGCTTCCACATTTGCATAGTAGTTATCAGATTTGTTTATTAATATGCTGTGTCCACTTTGTATGTGATGTATCTATAGACATGTATCTTGGTTTTTCTTAATGGTAATTGTGAAAAGCTAGTAGTGTTTGCACATCTCATTGAGAAACTGATGAATGGATTAGATCCTCAGTGCGGACATAGCCAGAGAGGTATGTGAATTTGAGCCACTTGGGGAGGGCCTATGTGGAGAGCAGATAGGAAGTGTGAGGCCTAATGGCCTCCTCCATGAGCGCTGAGGAAAAAGAGGACACACACCTCGGCTGACACGCTCCTGGGAGAAACAGAAACACCTGAAGTGAAGTTGTTTGCCCGGAGCAGCATCTTGGAAGGAGGAGACAGGTGAACTCTACACAGTTTGTGCCCTTGTCTGATTGAATAAAACCAAGGTGCTCCAGACACTTGGAGTCTGTGTCCAAGGGAAACATGAAACTCTTGACCCCCAGACTTTAACTTCTTTCTGTTTTTTGTTTGTTTGTTTGTTTGTTTGTTTTTTATTCCTTGGTCAGGTTTGAGCTCAGCTTGTAGGCTGGTTCCTACACACATGTCCAGAGCTCACCATTTTCTCTTTTATTTGCTTAGTGGTGTATGTGTGTGTGTGTGTGTGTGTGTGTGTGTGTGTGTGTGTGTGTGTACATAAATAAAACTTCCCAAATTTGAATCCTGGGTTGTTAGGATCATTAGTATCAAGACTGTGGCTCATTATTCTAAGTTTTCTACATCAGTTTATCTATCTGTAAATGTAGGGTAATATCAAAATCTACTCACAAAGGTTTTTGTGAAGATCAATACATGCAAAAAACCTAGAAGTGTCCATTTGGTAAGTGCTAACAACATCAGCCCTCAGAATTTATTATTGGTCCAATAAGAGATCCAATTGCCTTCCAGGGTGGAATTATTTAAGGTACTTCTCCAGAAGCCACCATTTCCCTAAAGATTACCCACTTTCATATTCAGTAGCCACTTCCTATTTAGTGTTATCCATGGACACAATTATGTATTTCTTTATATCATCTATATTTCAGAGGAAATTGTTTTAAATCCTAGGCACAAAAAAGTAGAAATGGAATAAAACTATTGTAAATCTTTAAAAGTTGTATGTGTATATTTGTAGATTGAGACTCTACTGTGTCTTCTTAGGTCTTGTTTTATTTATTTATTTATTATTTATTTTCTATTCTTGGTTTTGTCACTGTGGTGCACAGAAAATGTAGAGCAATGTGAGAGTGTGTGACTTTTCACACCTCTTTAATTAGCTTCTTCTGAGAAGCGGTGCTACTCACGCATTGTACAGGATGATGACTTGTGTGTTCAATGAGGCCGTAAAAGACACACAGAGTGATGGTCCAGGGGTGGCTGGTTCTATGTCTTCATGAAACAAACTCCAGCTGCCTGTGGAGTCCTGTTGGTTTAGAGAGTAATGGAAGTTGTCCCTTTGAATCAAGGCTGAATGCTTTTTAGAAAATTAACAGCTTTGTGTAGCAATGTCTCCCAAATTAATAAAGGATAGTGCATCCTTAGTTGGGATCTCTTCCAGAATGTTCCAATATGATCTTATTTAAATGAAGGCAGACATGGTAAGATGTTGGTGCTATTAGGTACCAGATTTTGTGGTCTTTGACATATTTGAAGTATTCAGGTCTTATTTTCTAGTGAAGAGTAGAAAATATCAAGCTCAGTGAGGGGAAGTCTATTAGTCACGGTTTTGTTGCTATGGTCAAAATGCCTGACACATACAATTTAGAAGAGGAAGTGTTTCAGAGGACTTAGTCCAGCGATTCTGGCTTTATGGCTGGACTGTCATGTCAGCAGGGCATGGTGTAGGCTAGCTAGTCAGTTCCCAGCAGCCTGCAAGCAGAATAGAGATACAGAGGCAGAAAAAAAAAGGGGCCAAGTTATAGATACACTACCACGATTGGGCCCTTAGGGCCCCCTCACACACTCAAGAAATGTGCTTTACTAATTCCTAGGGATTTCTTAATTTAATCAATTTGAGATAATATGGCAGAAAGCCACAATTTCTGAGTCAGTTCTCTTTTGTGGTTATAGCTCTGTGTTTATATTTATAAAAACAGGGGTCAGGAATTTAGCTTAAGTGGTACTGAGCTTGCTTTGCAAGCACAAGGGCCCGAGTTCAATCCCCAGTACTGTAAAAACAAAAAAACAAAGCAAAACCTAAAAATACATTTATTAAAAACAAAGATTTGAATCTCCACTCTGTTTTGTGACCTTAGACAATTAGTATTTCCCATTAGAGTTTCCATCTTTTTGAAGCAGAGATAGTAACCCTATAAAAACATAAGATATAAAAGAGCTAAGGCACAAAGAAGACTTAGCAGACAGCCAGGCACAAGAGTAAATCATTCAGCGCTTGTTATTTATCATCCTATTGCTACACTTTCTTAGTTTTACTACTAAAATGAAATTTTTAGCAGGAAAATTCTGTTAACAGAATTACTTTATTAAGTATTCTCCCCTATATGTTGAGCTTTAATGTCAAAACTGAGTAATATAGACTTGTAAATGGTGCAGAAAAAAATGATGAGAAGTCCTAGAAAGAGAACAGAGGTCTGAATATGAACAAAGCCTGATGGTTAGGGGTAAATTTTAAGGAGGTAAGAAATGAAAAGACAGAGGCATGAACGTTATTCAAAGTGAGACTAAAATGAAGAACTGGAAACAGAAGCTGAGATCAAATTCTATGGCTGTGAACTCTTATTTATTAGTTTTGTTTTAGGTAAAAGGACTCTACTGCTTCCTCTTGTGTTGTAAAATAATTCATTATAACTACTACCTTTATTACTGTTAAGAAGAAAATGCATAGCATTAACAAAGCCATAAAAAATGGGTAGGTCAAGTCCACAGTGAAGGTCATGGGCTTGGAAATTGTAGTCTGAAGGGCACAAGGAGACACAGTAGGAATATGAGCTCAGAAGGGATAGAAGGCAACTTGCGACAGTCTGCTCACTGTAGAACATCCTGATAGAACAGGATGATTGGAGGCGGGAATCACTCGAAACCAGGGTGAATTTGAAAATCCCAGTATGCTTTTTATATTAACTTTTCTTCTTTTTGGCTTCTCACTGTAGAACCACAACCATAGCCTGAAAGTATTATGCTAATGTAAAGAGGTGAAATCAATGGCCTGTAAAGAGAATCACAGGCTAGCCTAACAGCCATAATTTTCTTTTACTGTCATTTTCCCCCTAAATTAAGCAATTTTGACCTTGGATAAATGCTTATCCCATTTGAATAGTGGTATCTTTACCCATAAAACTGGGGACAGTATATTTTCCATAGAGGGCTTTTCTGATATTTAAATAAAATGACATATAGTACTTAATACATTTCAACTGGGACTAGATGCAGGTTATAAACTTAGTAAACAAATATTTATCTTTAAGGAAAAAAAAGAAATCTGACATCACTAAATTGGAGGAAATAATATAGAGCAATTTATCCATGTAGATAAAGTATCTAGACTGTACATTTTAACTACTATGTCAATTTTCTTTTTTCACCTGAGATTTTAAGTAATGCTGAGTGGCTGACTAAACTACCAATTGTCAAATACAAACTCAGTCAAATGCATATGTTTTTAAACAATGAAGCAAATGAGACAAACCAGGCTAAATCTTTGCTAGTAAATATTAGAAATATAGTAACAATATAGAATTACACACACAGAGGAATGTTTCAAGATAGTGGCTTTTGGCATGTACAAGGCAGAATCGTTAAATGTTCCTCAGAATATCTGTTCTGTCTTTCAACATCATTAAAACTTAGAACCTTTCCTTGGTGAGGAGTGTCAGTTACTGGAAGAAAATTGTTTAACTGTTTGAATTTTATAAGCTTTTTATATCCTCCGTCAAATTTGGCTTCCAAATGTCATCAGGTAACATTTATTAAATGCATAAATGTCCTTTCTTGTCATTTTAAAGGAAGAAAAATTTTATCTTAAGCACATTATTTAACAGTAATGAAAGTCTTAACATATCAGCAAATGACTGAAAATAATTTTATTATGTAAAAACCACTGCATGTAAAAGATGGACTTATCTACCAGTAGAGATTCAAGTTGTTAATAGATGTTTTTGTAATTTGTATATAGTTAATTAGCTATTGCATTACTAAAATACTGCCCCACATCACTTGTTAAATTTCACTTTTGCAGCATTAGTTATGATTTAGTGAGATCTGCAACAAAATTAAATTCTAAATCAATCTAGGGAAGTTTCTTAGACTTCTACGGTTAGTCTTACCAGTGATCAGGATGCCACATTATTGTTCTTACATCTTGTAGATTAATCTTTTCCCCTAAATGTGAGTTAGTGAATAACCAAAATTCTCAAAGAGGAATCCAAGAACATAGTGTCAACAGTGGTAGAGTTTGGACCTTAATTACTCTCCTGTATGTTACAGGGTTGTTGCCTGTTTAACACTTCTGAAATGTATGGGAAACTGAAAGAAGGGGACCCTAGTGGGAGTGTTGCAGTTGTTTGGGGCCTGGACTTGAAGATTTGGGAGCCCTGTGGACCCATACCCTCTTTTTCCTCTCTTTCTCTTTCTTGTATGGTTCTCATGAAGTGAACTGCTATTTCTGCCACTTTCTCCTGATGCTGAACTGCTTCACTTCAAGCCCCAAAATAATGGAGACAACCGACTACTGAAAACTTCAAAACTGTGAACTGAAGCAAACCTTTCCCCTGCTCAGTTTCAAGGATTTTGCTGCAGTGACACTAAACTGACTGAGCCATACAGCGTTCCTTAGAGGCGTCTGTGAGTGTGGATGTGATATACTCCAAAGGACCCAAAATAATGTGCAACATTATTTACATGAGACAGAAGTAAGCACTGTGGTTTTTTGTTGTTGTTGTTGCTGTTTGTTTGTTTGTTTAATTAAAAGTAATAGCAGTGTTGAGATGGACAGAACCCTGACTTTGTTCTGTGGTTGAACAAATCATTTCAAGGTCAATTTGTTTCTGCACTGCTGTGTTTGCTTTTATAAACAGGAAATCATTACTTCCACAAGGTGATTGCGAGTGAATTATCATGTATAAATCACAAGAATTACTCTGATTAGTAAATCTCAGATCCATCTCCATGATTATATCCAAATATAATCACAATTATTGTTGCTGCAACCTTATCACCAAACTAAGAGATACCCTGATCCTCCTTCAACTTGAGTGGTTTTTTTCACTGACTATGACCTTCCTGGAGGCTTTGTGCCAATTACTAGTGCACAATGTGAGCATGCATCGGTCATGGTATGGACATTTTCTATAGGACTATAGATGATCCCCTTTGTAAATTTATCCAATAGATTTTTTTCATACCTCTCAAATAGTGAGTATATATAAATGATGCTAAATCTGGGCCATCCATGTGTGTCTGGCTATAGCATCTCAGAACATGATTGAGCTGAAAATAATTTAGAGGGAGGGCTAAAGAGCAGCTCTAAAATACTCATGTGTTCTGGAAACAACACTGTGCTCACTAGTTTTCCATTACTGTGACAAAATGCCTGAGGTAATCAGCTTATGTAGAAAGACGAATTCTCACTTATGGTGACAGAGATTTCAGCCAGTGATTGCTTGAACATATTTCTTTGGGCCTGTGGCAAAGCAGCTTATCATGGTGATGTGTGCATGGTGGTATTGGCTGTTCACCTCTCAGCAGTTGAGAAGCAAAAAGAGAAATAGGAAGGGACTAGACCTGTAAATCTCCTTCAATTCTATGTCCAAAATCACCAAACTTCCTTCTACTAGGGCACACCTTCTAAAGTTTCCTCACTTTCTGAAATTTTGAAGACTACCAATCAGCCTTTAACACGTGGACTTTCAGGCTTTGATGATCCCAACCTCGAAACAAGGAAGATCCATCCAAACAGAGATGCCTACCTGAAGGCAGAGCCCTGGAATTGTGTCTCAGATAGTCTGAATCAAAGGGTGCTAATGTAGGAATCTGTAATTTTCATAAGTCGATTCTTAGATTCAGGAGAGACTAACTAATGCTACTAGCAGAGCTCTGGGAAAGAAGTTATATAAAGTAATGTGAAGGCAGCTTTCTGCATTTTACTAATGTGTGTGGCCTAACCGCAAACTAGCAGAAATGGGAAGGTGCCAAAATCGATACTCTGCATCATGAGTGATTTTTGTTGATGTTTTGGTGCTAGTTTTCATCAAGCTTTGGAAATGTCTTGAGTACTAAAACATCTCAATGTCTAGCTTCTTTCATTTTATATTTCCATTCCTGGCCCTATTTTATTTCCTTTGCTTTTTCTTTATGCACAGAGGATGAAAGTGCTACCCATGAACTGGATTAAATTTATCTTTTCAATCCCAGTGCAGATATTTTTTCTCTCAAAATTGATTTCTGATCACTTGTGATTGTATAGTACATCATTTCTACATTACTAATTCTTTTTTTTTTTTTTTTCCTACAGATGTGGGGATTGAATTCAGGGTCTTGTGCTTATCGAGCAGGCGGTGGCACTACTGAGCTACATCCTCAGCTGGATTACTAATTCTTACCTGCAGAAATAATAAAAACATTTGTAGGCATTAGATCCTACCTTAACACAAGTCCTGGTCTTGTATTCTCGATGAGCATGATAATTCAGATATTGTAACTCCAAAATTAACATATTTTCTAATTCACTATTTGTATTTTACTATTTTTAGAAATTTTAGACTTGTTCAGGGATTTCTCAATCCTAATCATTCGAGATTTAATAGCAAGAACTAGAACTTTTCAATTCTTTTTCACATTCCAAGCCACACATGAAGAACAATTTGTTTTTTTTTTCCCTGGACTTCAACTCACATGACAAAGTTAACATGTCTTAGGTAGCAAATATGTACTATTGTAAAATATTATTATTAAACATCAAAAGTGACAGGGAAAATAAGACAATTGGAATGTGTATGGGCTTTAAAACCAGCCAATGTTATGTTTGAGCTACACATTAATGTCTACTAGTTTTGAATTCACAAGAGCATGCTTGATGCTATAAAGCCTAAATATTCGAAGATAGAAATATGAAAATTATATTATTTTACAGCATTTATTATAAATTCATGCATAAAAAATTGCATAACTACCTGGGTTTGGGATATAAAGTATATAGTAGGTTAGTCTTCATTTTTATTCCTGTTTCAACTTGAAGATAGCAAGCATATACAACTTACTATATCAAAAAAGGATGAATTTCAGAATAAACAACAACTGTGATTATTCTTATAAAATGGTCCATTGTTATTTACATTTTGAACTACATTTTATTAATGTTCTTTATCCCAGATATAGCTTAACAAAGAACTGAAAGGCAGTTAGGCCCCATCTCCATGTCCCTCTGGTCACCTAAACTCCATCATAATCAAGTTTGATATTCTTACTGAACAGCTCAGAGTCAATGTCTCCTTATTGCCCAGGTTCTCTCTGGTACTGTGAGCAGAAAGGGCATGGGCTGCCACACAGCAACCACCTCTGCAAAGTCCAGCTGGATAACAAGGTTCAGTCACAGATCAGAGGCTCAGCTGGGAAGAGGAGCAGACCCTGTGCTACTACCAGAGCATATTGCAATGCATTCTGGAAATGCCATGGGTGCTATTTCCTTATGTTCAGGACTACTAACTTTTATTTCAAATTCTAGTGGTAATAAAATGGATTTGAGAGTTCAGAGTAACCCTGTAAGAAATGTACTGTTTTTTTTTCTTAAATTGTATTTTGATTGGAAGTAGTCAATCATCCTTTTAGCACGGCAACTTTAAAGCCATCATAATACAGTTGCCAGTGTCTAGAGGTATGAGCACAAGGTACACTAGAAAAGCCAGGATGGAGACACAGGTGTATGCTTCCTTTCAAAGCATGGGCAGACACTAGGAACAAAGGCTGCTCCCCTCCACGACATGCTTGAGAGACAAGAAAAGTAAACTACAACACAACTGGAGTGCAAGATCTTTTACACGAGGTGGGGTGTCATTAAAGCTCCATTCACTGAACATCCTTGGAGACCTACCTTAGACAGTGAAAGGGACTTTCATTCTTCAGAAAAAAGGGAAGCATAACAGAGGGAAAAAAGTATTCACCTAGAGTAATAAAACAGGAACAAATTGACGATTTATATCATCTCTTCTGTAATATTTGGTTTTGTATTCTGTTCAGATAATTCACCATCCTCTTTGGATGTGCACAGACACATATACTTTTGGTGCCATCTCTCTGAAGAATCGTGATGAACACAGCATCTATAATTTTGCCAATAAGTTCTTATTGAATATTAATAGTTACATTTTTATATTGTAGAATCACTTTAAATTATGTTATGCAATATACAATATAAAAATATAACCATTAATAGTCAATAAGAATTTTTCTTTTTTGCAATCGAGTGAGGTATGGTAGTGCTGGTTGGATTACTTTGAGACAAATTTTCAGGACCACTGCCACTGTATTTATTAAGAACTCTGATCTAAGGCGTCAAGTACACTTAGCAAGATTTTATGCCTACTCAATGCCTGGACTGGAGAGCACTAACAGGCAGCAAGAAAACCACTCATAAGGTCTGAGAGAAAAACAAAATAATGAAGATTGAAGGGAGCATGTTGGTGTAATAAGGCAAGTTGGCTACGGGGTTCTAGAGGGCCAGCGACAGGAGCTGGAGTTCGCTAAGAGTCCTCCTAGGTCCTAAAGGGACATAGAGAAGCCAAGGGCTCAGCATGCACTGAAGATAGGGGTCAGGCACTGGGATGGACCTTCTGGAAGAGAGAAGGGGCAGAGCAACAGCTGGGAAGAGGAGTAGATCCATGAGATACCATGAGACCTCTGGGTCTTTGCAAAGTTCAGAGACCTGCCCAGGTGAAGGCATGTGGGGACGGGACAAGCAAGGCAGGACAGGGGCCAGTTGTTTGCTGTAGCTGTGGCTGACTTAGAGGGAGTGAGTTGAAGGCAGGCCAGGAAGAGGCAAGCAAGGGCCTGAGGGCCAGGGCGTGTGTGCTGGGGGCGGGGCACGCATGCAAGGGGCAAGGTACGTGTGCCGGGTCAATTCCATCCCTTTACTTCTTCTAGTACAGGAGTCCGGTTGGAAGCTCTCCTCTCATGCTTAATGCCACAAATCTCAAATGAGGTAAACGAAGGCTTCATCTCCCCAGAAGAGGCCGTGAGGTTTATGTCTTCAGTCAGCGCTAACTCTTTCAGGGAGAAACAGTAATCCTCAGGCCAACCCATCTGCTATAGCTTTGGGTGGGCTGCGACAGGCGTTCACAAACTCTTTACAAGGGGCCACCTGAGCTTGGCTGAATCGAAGTCACAGAAACGAAATTCCTCCGTGGTCAGGGTGTCAAGGGGAAGGCCTACCCAGTATCCAAAAGAAAACACGCGGTCTCCAAGAGAAGGAAGTAATTTAAGTGGTATGGCAGTCACACCAAGTCAGCTGGGAGACACAGGGTCAGCTGGCCACACTAGCACACCTTGCAGGGGCCTCTAAAAGACACTCTGTCCAGTGGTTGGCTATACTATCAAAACTGCTGTATAGATTTAAAGTGACCCTGATCAAAATACCAATGGTACTTCTCACCAAAATTAAAATTCATATATAACCAGAACAGCAATAAGCACAAAGTAGGAGTCATAAAATGCCAAATTTTAAATTATATTACAAAGATGAGTGATAAAAAGAGCACAGCGCTGGTGTAAAAACAGACCTATGGATCAACAGAACAGAACAACAGACACGGAAACAGCCACTGGTTCTTTGATAACTGATCATAAACACATGCTGGAGGAACAAATGTTTCTTCTACAAATAATGCTAGGAAAACCAGATAACCACAAGCACAAGGATAGAATCTATAACCGTATCTATCAGCTTGTGCTAAATTCACATCAAAATGGATTAAACACATAAAATTTAAAAGAAAGACTGTCTGCTACAAGAGAAAATAAGTAAAATTCTTAAAGATACAGGCATAAACAAGGGCTTTCTGAACAATTTTACCAAAAACAAACAAAAACCAAACAAAAAGCAATATCAAGAATAAATGGATTCACATCAAATTAAAAGCCTTCTACACAGCAAAGAAACCATTGACAACTGTGAAGAGATAGACTGCAGAATGGGGAAAATAAAAATTCCCAAATAATTCTTGGACAGAGGCCAACCTAGAATATATAAAGAACAAAATAAAATAAGACTCCTAAAGTAAAATACCAAATTTTTAAAAAAATGAGAAACTGAAATGAACAGAGATTCATCGGAAAGAGCACAAATGGTCAGTAGGTGCAATCTTCACTCTCATTGGTTGTTACATGTGAAAAGGAAACAACCCTGAGATTCTTCCCTAAACAGATGGAATGAGGCTATCATCAAGAAATCAAATAATAACAAATAGTTTTGCAAGGAAAAATGAATACTTTTGCTTTGTTGGTGGAATTGCAAACTAATACCATAATGGACGTCAGTATGAAGATTCCTCAATGAAAAGGAGAAATTCCATTTGACCTAGCTATTCCTCTTGTAAGAATCTTCCTGAAAGATTTGAAGACATCATATGACACGGATCCATAGATCCTCATGATTATATATGTGTAACTCATAATAAATAAATCTAAAAAAATGCTTCTATGTCCATTATTGGATGCATGAGTGGACAAAGAGAATGTGATATTTATAGCATGCAGTCAGAAAAATGGTACATTTGAATCATTGGTAGGAAAAAGGATGAACCTTGAGACAATAATAAGTAAAATAAATGAGAAAGACCAGCTTAAATGTGGCACCATTTCTTCTGTTTGAGAACCTCAAAGCTTAAGTAAAGAGAAAAAATAAAAGATACATAAGAGGAAATACAAAGAAAGGCCTTTGGTAAATGAAAGGGGACCATGAGATAAAAGGCAAAGGGAGAGGGGTGAAATAGAATTAAGAACTGTCATAGGCCTGTACTAACTGCCCAAAATAAATGTGATCATGAGCTACTGAGAACACAATATAAAAGTAACTTTTAGTAGAGAAAGAACATCAGACATGACATAGCACTTTTGCCTTGCAGAAACTTCTATTTATTTATTTATTTGAGGGTCTCAGTTTGTAGTTCAAGCTTGCCCTGAGCTCAGCCTCAAACTCACATCACAGCAATCCTCCTGCCTCTGCCTCCCAAGTGCTAGGATTACAGGCATGAACCATCACACCTGGCACTGTGGTATGTGGTACTGGTTGCTGCTGGGTGTGAGTCTCCACACCCAGTGTAGTATGTGGTCGCCAGGGGATAGAACCTGGGCCCTTTTACTTGCAAGACAGGCACTGGAACCACTGAGCTAAATCCTTGGCCCACTTCTATTTATTTTCAACAGTGACACAAGACAGAAAATGTGTAGAATTACACCTGGGTTGTCTTAGGAAGACATTCAGCACATACAGGGTATGCAAAACAGTAGAAATAAGCCAAGACTTTCAACAAATAAGCACTAATGTACACACTAGCCTCAAGCACTAGAAAGTGATAACATCAATTATGCTAATTATTTTGTGTGTCTATGGTTTTGATGAATCTTAGAAGGGATTTTTCATATAGTGATTTTCAAAGCCCCTTATATCTTGCCTCAGCACCCTTCCTCATCCCATTATTGATACAATACTATGTATTTACAATATGCTCCAGAGAGACATGCTGGGTTTTAGTAAATTATATATAGAGAGAAGATGGAGAGAATGAGAGAAGATAAAGAGAGACAGAGAGGGCCAGAGAGAAAGAGAATAAGAGAGAAAATGGAGAAGAAAAGAGGGAAAGAGATAGAGAAATAGAGACAGAGAGGGATAAAGAAACAGAGAGAGAAAGAAAGAAAGATAGGAAGAAAGAAACAGAAAGAGAAAGAGAGGGAGAAAGAGAGAAGTAGGAACATGGACCCTGGACCTGGGGATTTAGGAACGTAGAAAAATCCAAAATAAATTCAAGAACCTTCAGTGAATTGTAGTATGTTGATCCAAAAAGATTTTAAGCTTAAGCTTTGTATAATTCTCAAATCTCTCATACGATGTAATAGAAGCACTACTAAATATTAATTTGCACACAAGCCTTAACAAGAAAAGAACTAGCATGCAACAGTCTGCCATGCTTGGACAGAAGGGAAGGGTTATGTATAGAAAACCATGACAATCTTTAAGCTCTAAAGGCTTAGTTCCTATTCAGGATTAAACAGTCTTTCTTGTTTCCAATTCCACATTAACCCCACAGGATGGAGAAATATGTTAGCTGTCAGGGAAAACATGTCCAATGCCACTTTATGTACTCAAGTAAAATTCACTTGGCATCTACAAAGTCCTAGAAATATTATTTGATGTCAGTGGTGCCACCGTTTTCAAAGTCAAATCATCTTATTTTGTTCTCCATAAGGAAGCAATGGAAAAATCATTTGTGATCACATGCAGATGTTGCAAACAGGAAACCATAAAGAGACGATGACTAAGACCATGGGTGGACATCAAAAGTGGCCTTTTTATGATAAGGCCCTTTTCCTGAGATGAACCTTCCTAAAAATATCTGTACATCATTGTCCAATACCTCTATCATCTCCATTTCTATGGAAAGCATGCATAGTAACCATTAGATAAAACAGCCAAAGGACAGGAATAACAGTTTGATCTATGACATGCTAGGAGACATTGTCCTCTCCGACATTCAAGATTATTATTTTGTTAACTTCCAGGAAATATTAGTAATTTAAAGTGGAATCTAGGGCCGGGGATATAACTCAATGGTTCCGGCACCTGTCTTGCAAACGCAAGGACCTGGGTTCAATCCTCGGTAGTCACATAATAACACTAGGTGTGGAGACTGAATCTGCATGGGGTTAGAGCTTATTGGCCTCCAGGTCCAGAAGGGTACCCAGGGACTGAGTTTAGCAGCAGGCAGCTCAGGAAACGGCGACTGTGGCACTGAATCTGTGTCACCAAATCAGCACCGGGGTTAGAGTTTACTGGCCTCCAGGCCCATGCTGGAAGAGCGCCCAGGGACTGAGATTAGCAGGTCAGAGTCTGACTTTCTCCATGGAAACTGCAGAAGCACATCCACCTTGTATTGGTGAGTAGGTGGGCCTGTTAGAACATCAGCCCCTACCATTGCAGCTTCACAGGGCCTACAGCCTACTGGCCTCCAGGCCGACTGCACAAGTGAGCCCAGAGATTCTGTACTGGTGAGCAGGTAGACTGACTGGAACCTCAGGCAGTGCCATTGTAGCAGTTCAGGAGCCAGAGCCTTCCTGCCTCTAAAGCAGACAGGAGAAGGTGTTCTGACTGTATTGATTGAGTACCTCATATGGTGTGCCAGAACTACGGGTTTTTCTTTAGGTCCTAACACAGACTGCAAAGAACAACCCAGGAAACACTGCTATTTTAAGGTTCCTAACTATTAGGAGGAAAGTGACTTGCAACAAACAGCACTAGAAAACAGGGCAGGTCAGAGATGAGGAAACACTCAGTCTCAGATACAAAGATCCTCACCTCAAGGTAACACAGGGGGAAGGGAAATAGAGAAGTTTCAAACCCAGTCTCCAGGGTCCTCAGAAATGGTAACCAAAGCAGGTCTAGTAAAACGGAAATCAGAACTGATCTCTGAGATGAAAGCAGAGATATTGGACACTGTCAACATGATGATTAATAAAGCTAAAGAGGAAATCATGGAGTTAATAGAATCCAAGATAACAAAAGCAATGGAACTTTTTAAACACCTACAAACAGAAGTCCAGGAAATTAAGAAAGAAAATGAAAGTTTGCACAATAAAATGAATTTGGCAGAAGACCGAATTTCAGACCTAGAAGACAGGATCTCAACTAATGAACTGGAAAGGCATAATCTATGGAAAAAAACAAGCAATAATGAAAAGTCAATCCAACAGTTCCTAGATAATTCAAAGAAGAATAACATAAGATTGATTGGAGTCAATGAGGAAGCAGGAGACAATGCTAAAGACATCAAAAAGCTATTCACAGAGATAATGGCAGAAAACTTCACAGGAAAAGGTAAAGAATTGGATATACAAATATATGAATCATACAGAATGCCACATGCCTGTGACATGAAAAAATCTACACCTAGGCATGTAATCATAAAAGTACCAGATATATTAAAAAAAAAAAAAAAGAATGAAATACTGAAAGCAGCCAGAGAAAAGAAAACAGTTACATTCCAAGGGAAGCCCGTCAGGATCACAGCAGACTTCTCAACTTAAACACTCAATGCAAGAAGAGCCTGGAGTGAAGTCTTCCAAGTCCTAAAGAAAAACAACTTCCAACCCAGACTGATGTATCCTGCAAAACTATCCTTCAAAATTGATGGGGAAATAAGATACTTTCATGACAAAGAACACCTGAAAAATTTCACAAGTATGAAACCTGTGCTCCAAAACATTTTAAAGTATATCTTGGAGAAAAATAAGGAAAGTTACAAATCCATGAGACCTAACCGAGTCAACCCATGGGACCAAACAAGAAACTGATGGGGAAAGGGCAAAAGTAGAATAACACAGCCAAGAACAGGAAAACATGGCAGCACTAAATTTACCTATATCAGTCATAAGGATTAATGTCAATGGACTCAATGCACCAATTAAGAGATATAGACTGACAGAGTGGATCAAAAAACAAGATCCTACAATCTGCTGCATATAAGAAACACACCTAATTCAGAAATAAACCCATGGCCTAAAAGTAAAGGGATGGAAAACAATACTCCATGCGACAGGAAACAGCAAGAAAACAGGAGTGGCAATTTTATTTGCAGACAAAATAGACTTCAAGCCAAAACTGATAAAGAGGGATAAAGATGGACACTATCTTTTAGTTTAGGGAAAAATCCAAGAGACAGAAATCACAATCTTAAATATCTATGCTCCAAATTCGAATGCACCCAACTATATAAAACAAATATTAATGGACTTGAAAAACCAGATAAACTCCAATACAATAATAGTAGGGGACCTCAATACCCCACTGGCACAAAGAGACAGATCGACTGGACAAAAAGTCACTAAGGAAATCCTTGAGCTCAACCAGACTCTTCAGCAAATGGACTTAATAGATGCCTACAGAGTATTTCACCCCATAAAGTCAGAATATACATTCTTCTCAGCTGCTCATGGATCATTCTCCAAAATAGACCATGTGCTCGTTCATAGAACAGGTTTAAGCAAATATAAAGGGATTGAAGTTATCCCTTGTATACTGTCGGACCATAGTGCCCTGAAATTGGAGCTGAATAGCAAAGGAAAGCCCAGGATCCTCACAAACACATGGCAACTGAACAATACTCTGCTGACCAACAAATGGGTCACAGAAGAAATTAGAGAAGGAATTGAGTAGTTTGTACAACTACATGATAACCCCAGTACAACATATAGAAATTTATGGGACACATGAAAGCAGTTCTACGAGGAAAATTCATAGTAGTGAAAGCCTACATCCAGAAAACGGAGCAAGCCCAAATAAACAACTTAATGCTGCACCTTAAGCAACTAGAAAGAGAGGAGCAAAACAAACCCAAAGCTTGCACTAGGCAAGAAATTATAAGGATCAGGGCAGAAATTAATGCAATAGAAACCAAGAGAACGGTTCAATAAATCAATGAATTGAAAAGTTGGTTCTTTGAGAGGTTAAACAAAATTGATAGACCCTTAGCCAACCTCATTAAACAAAGGAAGGAAAAGGCACATATCTATGCTATTAGGAATGAGAACGGAGAAATTACTACCAACCCAGAGGAAGTCCAGAGGATAATCAACACCTACTTTGAAAATTTATACTTCAATAAATGGAAAATGTAGAGGAAATGGGTAGATTTCTAGACACATATGAACTCCCAAAGCTGAATCAAGAAGATATAGTAATGTTAAATGCCCCAATAACAATCTGTGAAATTGAAAATGTAATTAAAAACTTGCCGACAAAGAAAAGCCCTGGACCTGATGGTTTTACTGCTGAATTCTATAAAACTTTTAAAGAAGAGTTAGTGCCTCTACTTCTGAAACTCTTCAATTATATTGAAAGGGAAGCAGTACTTGCAAACTCATTCCTGGAAGCAACCATTACCCTAATTCCAAAAGCAGAGAAAGACCCAACCAAAAAAGAGAACTACAATTTCTATCTCAGTGGGTCTACTGTTTGTGTATATGAAGGCTATTGATTTTTGAACGTTGACCTTGTAACCAGCTACGCAGCTAAAATTGGCGATTAGGTCCAGCAGTTTTTAAATTGAGTTTTTAGGATCCTTTAGATAGAGTATCATGTCGTCAGCATATACACACCAGAATTAAAAGACTCATATCAGAGTGACATATGTGCACCCATGTTTATAGCAGCTCAATTTGTGATTACTACATCTTGGAAACAAACCAAGTGTCTATCAACTGGAAACTGGATAAAAAATCTGTGGTTCTTCTACAGAATGGAGTATTACTCTGCCATAAAAAAATAATAAGTTTGAATCATTTATACTTAAATGGACATATCTTGAGGATATCCTCATAAGTGAAATAAATAGGGCACAGATAGGTACATATCACATCTTTTCTCTGGTATGAGAAAATAAAGATGTAAATGAGACCTAGAATTGTATGTTATATATTGTGAAATAGAAAATGCTCAATGTAAAATAGAAGAAGGGGGAAAAATGATGAGATTGTAACAAAAAAGTAAGGAAACAAATTTTATGTATGGGGGGGTGGTAGGATGGGTAGGGCTATGGGAAAAAAATGAGAATTAAGTTGTGTCTTATACTGGTACAAATCCCCATTATGGAGTGCAACCATGATGCGTATATGTAATGTACCAATAAATATTAAAATTTTTAAAAAAATCAAAAAACAAAAAATAATACTAGGTGTGGAGACTCACCCCAGCAGCAACTAGTACCACATACCACAGTGCCGGGCGTGGTGGCTCATGCCTGTAATCCCAGCACTCAGGAGGCAGAGGCAAGAGTATTGCTGTGATGTGAGTTTGAGGCTGAGCTCAGGGCCAGCCTGAACCACAAAGAGAGACCCTGTCTCAAAAAAAACAAAACAAAACAAAACAAAAAAAACAACCTTAAAGTGGGATCTACAAAATATCACTTTTAAGTCTGAGACTCATTTTCCAAATCGGTTAAATATAAACATAATGTCTGACCAGCATGATATGACCATGAACCATTTTATAAATCACTTGAAATAACTACAAATTTATCAATATGACACAGTTCACTAGGAAAGGAAAATGTCCAAATGACCAGTTAGTACAGCTTTCCTGGTATTTAACTCCTTAGTGCAGGTCCTTCGGAATCCTGTGGTGTAGTAAGCATTTGCTGCATTTGGCTTCATTGGGTACACTGGCCTTACCACAGGCTTTAACAGTTCTGGGTTGGGAAGTACAGTCTGCTTCCTCTTAAACATACGACGACCTATCCATTGGATAAGTTTATTCTTTTTAGGACTCAAGAATCTATTTAAATACACATAGAATACTGGGTGGCTCAATAGAAATGTCTTAAATTACTTCCAAATAATTGGGCCATTCAGAGAACATTGGAGCTTTCCACATGGCAGTGGTATAGCAGTACCCTCCTGACATGGGGACATCATGGGAACACTGACAAATGCTTTATAAAAACTGAAAAGGTTAAGGGTTGTCAAAGCCTGAATGTGCCTATTGTGTTCAGTAATTGCCACTTAGTATTTGATTTAATGAAAGCTTAGGAGTAAAGAATATTTCTGTAGACATGGTTGTTATGCTAATTTTTACTATACCCTTCTCTGTCTTCCCAAATTACATTGAGAGAACTCTGTTTTTTATTATAGAATGACTTTTCCTCTCTCTGCTCTCTGTATACAGTTCCCTGTCTCTCTCTTTCTCTCTCTCTCAGTGCCCTCATTAAAGACAACTACAGTAAATTATAGGGTCTCTGGTTAACTAGCTTGTCCTCTTCAAATCTCAAGATGCAAATTCTATTGTACGAACTGGGTAAAATAGATGCTTGTCTTCCCCTCATTTTAGGCTAAGCAATCTTCTTTACAGAAGACTACTTCTCAATGAAATCCATTAACTCTTTCCAAATATGTTTATCTTGGAGGAAACCTCTGTGTTTATGATTAAATGCACCTTAGTACATTCTCTCAACTTTGAACTAGGAAACAGTACTCATTACTTCTATTTAAAAAACCCATTGATAATAAAACAGTTAAGGAGTGTGAAAGGAGTTTTTGCATCACTTTGAACCCTTCAGCTCACACAAGCCTTGCCAGGTGAACCAGGTGGAAAATAATCATTAGCGACATCCTGTGGGAACTGAAATTTCTACACAGGGACTAATTAGCATCATTTGAATCTTACCTATTGCTATATTATTAACTTTCTTGGACCAAATCCTAAAACTGGAGACCTACTATCTAAATTTATTATCTTATTAATACTTGCCATGGTTTTCTGTCCTGGGAAATGTTAGACATCATTTGCATTCTTCACTGTAAAATTACATTGTGTGTGTGTGTGTGTGTGTGTGTGTGTGTGCATGTGTGTAACAAAAGGCAAATAAAAAATAAGAGAAAAACTTTGTCTCTTGTAGTATCACTGCCTTATGTGATTTTTAACACTAGATTAAATCTTTTGTTCTCTGTCATCTTAATGAAACTGGGACTGGCAGCCAAAGGCAATGAAAAACTAAGAGATGAATTATTCTAGCTTCCAACAAAATTGTGGATATTACAAAATGACAAGAGGGATAGACTCTACAGACCTCAAGTTTTGAGGAACATCAAAAGCTTAGAGCTTTCTCAGAAGATTCTGATATCCTAGATTACCACTTAAGCTACTTATCAAATCTCTTCAACCTCTTGAAAAGGCAATTTGGAAGATTACTAATTAACAGTATAGTCAACAGCTTCAGCTAAAACTATTTAAGCATTTCATAAACCAATATACAGTTAAGATTACCTCATTAGGAAATAACTTGAAACTGGAGAAAAATTTGGAGCAACACTTTTTTTCCTATAGTCATCAGAAATAGTTCCAATGGTACCTAAAACAGGCAGCTTCTTTTTAATATAATTTAAGAAGTTGGATAACAAAAACGTATCAAAAGCCCTGCTGCAGACTACTTATGTTAAAATCTAGACTTGGAGACCAGAAGGAATTAAACAGCAAAATTGAAAGAAGCAGGCTGAGACATTTACTTAGTTTATCATTTCTTCAAGTAAATTAGGCATAAGTGGAATGAATACTTAACTAGGAGGGAGAGAGAGAGAGAGAGATTGAGAAAGAGAAAGAGAGAGAGAACACATGTTTGGCAAATATATAAAAATAGGCTTGATTATATGGATTCAGAAGCCATAAAAGCAAAAATTATCATAGCACCACTTTCATGTCGTTCATGACAAAACTTACACAACTATTGAATAGATCTAGGAAATTTCCAAGGCCCACACTATTCTATTTTTTGTCTTGAACTAATTAGTTTCTCCTATTATATAGTATGCTCTGCATAACATTTGCCAGTCTACCAGTTATTGCATTGATAAGATGGAAGACTGATAAAACTTTTGATACATGAACTGCATTGAAGGTTCATGGATAAAACCTATATATTTCCTACTATGTAATTTGGCTGATTGGTTTTGAAAAAAATTAGAGAATATCTTCTGATAGCCTTTTTCCTCTTCTTTTACTCTAGCCACATATATTTTCCAGTGCTCTCAACTGTGTTGTAATAAAAAGTACTATGTATCCACTGACAAAAGTCTTGAGTGTGCCCGATAGTCCCACAAATGCTTCTGTAGCTAAGTAACTTGCTTGGAGAGATACTGGTACTTTGAAACACAGGTCAAATTCCAAGCCTGACATTCATAAGCAAGTTGTGATTGTACTTCATCTTGGCATGTAGTGAGTAGGGACTGTGATTCAGCTGGAGGTCCTAGAATGAAGTATTTCAAGCCCTAAAAGTAAAGGACTTTGAACTTAGATTTATGTATTTTGCAAAACTGTCTTACAAAACAGATGAGAAAATAAGATACTTCCCCAACAATGAACACCTGAGAAACTTCATGAATACCAAAGCAGCACTGCAAAAACTTGGAAAGAACACACTAAAAAATATACTGAGGATCACAGCTCCATGAGGTTTAACAGAATGAAGCTATTGGGCAAGGCAAAAAAATTGCTCCCCCAGTGTCAAGGGGGACACATTTATAAAAAGATGATAATAAAAGAGACAACAACAGGAAATATCATGACAAGTATAAGTCAACACATATCAGCAATAGCCATCAATGTTCATGGCCTCAATTCACCAATTTAAAAATTGGATTGCCAGAAGGGATTAAGAGATTCAACACTATGCTGTATTTAAGAAACAGACTTAATTCAAAAAGAAATCCATAGACTGAAAGTAAGAAGATGGAAACCACAGCGAAGTAGGAGTAGCTATCTTTTTGCACACAAAAGAGATTTAAAACTAAAACTGATTAAGAGAGACAAACAAGGTCAGTACATCTTTGTATGGGGAACAATCCAAAGGAAAGAGATGACAGTCATAAATACACATGCAACAAATGTTAGTGCATCCAACTATGTAAAACAAATATTTGTGAACAATAAATAAGCCCCAATACAGTAGTAATGGGGCCTGAACATTCCTCTGTCACAGACAATCAACTCGACAAAAAAGTCAACATGAAATACTAGAAGTGAATCAAACCTTTGAACAAATGGACTCAATAGACGTCTACACCGTATTCCACCCCACAAAGTCAGAATGCACGTTCTTCTCAGCTGCTGCACACAGCTCATTCTCCAAAATGAACCATAGTTTATAGAACATGTTCTGCAAAGAGATTGAAGTTATCCCCCGTATCCTGTCAGACCACAGGCAGGTCATGTCAGTTGTATGAGATTCACAGTAGAAGTGTGAAAATAAAGCATTGGGTAAAGAGAGCTTGGATTCAGATAAGATTTTTATCTTGATTTTTTTTAAGAACTTGAACAGATCCATTAATCTCTCTAAACCTAAAATTTTTCATTTGCTTCTTGCAAGTTGTATTATCTTTCTTACCTGTATGTAAGGGGACCTTACTGGCCAAATTAGTAGAAAGTGCAATATCATCATAAGGTATTATTACTAAATTAAGGAACTACTTCAAGAATCTGATTGCTTAGAATCTGGATCAATTTTTTTTTCTCATTACTCTGCCACTTGCTGATCCCCAGACCTCCTTCCTATGTGTACAGACGAGAGATGGAGGGTGTCTCTTGTCCTGGAGAATTATGTCATCTTGCATTGGAAAAATGAAAAGAAGAATGCAAAGCTTCCACCTCTCTCTTTTTCTATTAGTTTCTTAGCACCACTGAAGCTAATTTCAAGATAAAAAGCATAGTTTTCCTGGTCTGGAGGCTAGATGTATTACCCTGGGCACAACACTAAAATTCTTCCTCTCATATTCTGGTTTGCTTGGCTACCACAGCTTTGTACGTTCTTCAGTTCAGGACATCTAAGTGCAGACTCTGCCTCAGTCTTCACACACTCCCCTCACTTTGTGTGCATTTGTACAGAAATTCTTCCTTCACAAGGACACAGACCATTGTAATAGGGCCCACTTGCTCCAGTGTGAATTTGTCTTAATCTGGTTATGTGATTAAAAATTCTGTTTCCAAGGTGGTAATATTCATAGCCAGATCCTTGTCTCAAAAAATTAAAAGGAACGAAGGGAAGAAGAAAGGAAGGAAGACAAGAAAAAGAGAAAGAAAGAGAATTAAAGAAACCTGACTATGGTTAACAGTTTTTATCTGCAACAAAAATAACTGCATATGGCTCAAGCTACCACAGGTAACATAAAATGAGAAAATAATATCTCAGCTGAGCCTTATGTAGTCAATTATTTGTGTAAAGATAAAAATTACTTAGCAGAGTCAATTTCAATTTTCTTAATACTTTATACCACTAATGTTATCTAGTTTTATAATATTGTTAAAATAAAACAGATTTTCAGGGGAACTTATCACAAACAAGTTCCTTTGCTAGTAGACTCGTTAGCATTAGAGGTGGGAAATGGACTCACTATTAGTTCATATACTTATTGATTCCATGTGTGCAATCATGAGATGTGAGAGTGGAATAGGTAGACAGATATGTCTTCCTTTTTAAAACTTGCGACTTAAATGGAATGAAATTCAGGTTGTCTCCCCTCCTAGATTTTAACATTCAAATGATATTCACTGAACTCTTAAGAAATATCAGGCTGTGTGCTAGGCACCAAGTGGCAATTTTGATCAAAGCATAAAAGATTTTCTCTGCCCTCCTATTCTGGAGGTTAAGATTGGGCCTAATCATATACTCTCAAAATTTATTCAGAGTGATCAATATTTTTAAGAAAAAAATAATGTTAAAGGTACTAACAGTAGGGATTCATTCTTTGGACTTCAGTGAACTGTCTGTGGTTTGGTTGAGGATTCAATGCAGTAAGATACTTGAGTGTGGCCCTGCTCATGGATGAGTCTGTTTTGGAGAAATGACCCCCCAGGAAGTGAAAGGGGAAGTGCCAACCATGGTAAAAGCAAAGCCAGGCAAAGGTGGGCATTGAAGCACAATTTAGGGATTTTGTTCTTTGCTTTAAATTATCTTTAGACTCCATTAACACCAGTGCAGACTAGTTTGGAAATTTGATTCACATTTTTAAAGAGGTCTAGTTGTTGAATGGGAACAAGAACAGAAAGGCAGGAAGCGAAAGTACAACCTGAGTACTCAGAGGAAATGGTGACCGAGGAAGGAGGAGTATCTAAGATAGATATATAGCAAGGGTTCCCCTAGGACACTGCGGGGAGAGTGTAGGCTCAGGTCCCCCTGTCACAGAAGAATTTCAAAGGCAAGTGAGCCTCTTCCTGCCATCCTAGCATGCTTGTCAAACTCCAGTAAGATTTGTGGAAGTTTATACTGGTTGAGAAACTCAGTAGCTCCCCAGGTCTGTGCGCTTGTCAGTTACCTTGTCATTCTGGGCCTCAGTTTCCTCTTTGAATACCAGGAACATAATATATTCTCCACATCTTAGGGAGGATATTTTGATGTTATGAGACAACATATAAGAGATTTGACAAAGATGAGAATATCATAAAGGTATGTTATTGTTAAGTTTTGCATGATGTTTGACAAACTATCTCCTTAAAATGAGACAAAATAGGATTTAGTACTGTTCCTGCATGCAGAGAAAAAGACGTTTTTGTCTCCTTTCTCACTGTGTAACTTTACAGGCTTTAACTCTGAGCTCTTGATATAAAGCTTTATGCCTTGTAGGTGCTAAATAATTACTTGTCAACTGACCTATTATTAAATATTACTTTTAATCATCTTGCAAAAAGGATTTTAAACAGTCTGGAGAAAGACAAGCTTGATAACCTAATGGATCTTAAAAAGTCTCCAGCTATTACTCTATAATACACCGAAATGTGTAAGCTATTGGAGCACAGTTTCTTCAAAGAGTGTACTTCTCCACGCACTTTTTCTAAAGTAAAGAATTTTGGAGGAATAAAAAAGTCTTTCCAGGGAACAATTATTTCCTTCACAGAATGACCTTTTCTTCAAACACCTCTGGTTAATAAAACTTCCTAAGTTTCAGAGGAAAAATGAATTCTATAGCCCAGCACCTGTATCCTCTTTTCTAACAAAAGAAAGGACAGAGACTATTTGAAAGACACTACAAGAAAAACCCAATTTACAAGGCCTGCATCTCAGCCTGCACACAGAACACGGAGCCTTACTACCCGTGGGAAACATCCCTTCCCTGTGCAATGACTCAGCACCGCATCCATTAGGTGGCTGATATTGCTGTCTCTGTGACCGTTCCGGTAACCTGAATTCAGCAAAACAATGGTCTCTAGCTTTGGGTTAAAAACAACAACAAAAACAACAGTCTCTTATGGTTTACTTTCCAAGAAATAATAGCCAAGCAAAACCTGGAGCACTGGGGCTGAGGATGTAGTTCAGCAGTCCGCTCCTGCCTCGCAAGTACGAGGTCCTGAGTTCAAGTCCCAGTGCCAGAAAAGAAAAATCTGGGAGAATTCATTAACTCTTCATATGCTTGTTTCTTTAGGTCCAGGATGGATAACTGTAAACATATGTTTTATAAATGCTTTTCAGTACCTGTGTTTTCTAGTTTCTGGTAACATCAAGCACATATACCTGCAGTTTGCAAATACCTGCCATTAAGATTTTGAGCCTGAGAATTAGAGAGAGATAGATGGATGCAACACATGGATAACCATTTGACAGGAACGAAGTTTCACTGAAACTGTCAGTTTCTTTCTCTGTCAGGAAAGTGGGTGTTTTAATGAGGCCAAATTCACATGTTCATTAGCAGGATTGAAAAGCAAAACTTTGAGCACAGCATTGAACATGGAAGCCATGCCCGTGGGCTGATGCTGTCAGCTGCCCATGAGGGGTTCAGGAATGGTGTGAATGCATGAGTAGAGTAGTGCACTAACCCTAACCACAGTGTGCTGGTGTTTTTCTTGCTATTCCTTCTTTTGAGGCAATCATAACCATAAAACTTGTATTTAATGTAGTGTAATTAAGAAGCCACATATTCTAAGTAAATTATCCAATAGACTAAAATAAAACTGATGAATTACCATTTACATATACCCAAATTTTTCTGAATATGTTATTTGTGATGATGCCAAAGTTCAGTGTCCTTCACACATTCCCAGTCAGAATTTTGAATATCATACATCATCCTCTACTACTGCTTGGATTGTAGGTGAAGAGGGTTTTTGTTTGTTTGTTTGTTTGTTTGTTTTTTAGTAGTACTGGGGATGGAACTCAGGACCTTGCACTTGTCAAGCAGGTATGGTTACAATGAACTAAATGCTTGGCCCTATGAGATTTTTAACCAAATGAAGCTACCTGACAATGTAGAACAAAACAAAGATGTTATTCATCCAGTCCCGTTTTAGTCGTAGAGAAATTTATACTTTCATCTCTTCATTTACATATAATACATATATCCATATGCACATAGATACTCCAGCACACATGCAAAATATATGTGATTCATAAAGTGCGAACACACTTTATAGAGATTGAACTGCTGATGATGACTCAAAGGCTCCCAGTCAGAGGAGGAAGATCACATCTGAATGCTACAAGCATTCCATGTCTGAGTGAATCCTGAAAAATCTCCTTGGTCCATCTGTGTCCTGGGGCTGATTTTGATAATTTCCTACTCAGTCCTACCTAACTGTGAGTCCTGGAGTGGCATGGGTACACTTGCAGGTTGTTACTAGCTTTCTGTTCTGGTGTAACAAATTTCTCTCAGCTTACTGACTCACAGAACACTCTTGTTCTCTCTTTGTTTCTCTAAGTCATCTCTCTGTGCAGGGTTCATTTGATTTCTTTCTTTAAAATTTGTATGAGTTCCTGGGGTTGCCATAACAAAAATACCTGTATAGGCATCTTAAAATACATTCATTTAAAAAAAAAAATGTTCTGAAGGATCAAAGTCTGAGACCGAAGTGTTAGAGGGTTTGTGTTTCTGGGAAGGGAGGCAGAGTACTTCTTCTGTGAGGGTTTGCATAGACCTTCTTCTGTGCATATGTAATTCTGGTGTTTTTTTGTTTTGTTTTGTTTTTCATGTGTCCATTTGCTCCCTTCTTAGTTCAGCATGCTGAATGGAAGGCCTTACTAAAAGCTTCATATTAACTTAATAATCTCTGTGAGGCCCTAGTTTGAAGTGCAGTCACATTCGGATGCTCTGAAATCCAGGGCTTTAATATGAATTCTGTTGGAGCGCAGTTTAGACTGTGGTAGTACCATGTCCAACCTCACTTAACACATGGGATCCCTTCTGGGTTCTTCAGTGACGGACAGGATTCGTTTTGAGTGGGACAAATGTTTAAAAAGGCAAACGTAATCATAATTGTAAATTTACATTACATAATATACAGCACTCAGTTTTGAAATGTTCCTCTTTCAAATATAAATATATATATATATATTTTTTTTTTCCTTGTCAGGAAGCTACTAGGAAGATTTGTTGATTGAGACATAGGCCAAACTCTGAGATGGAAATTATACCTATAATTGACATCATAGCCTTGTTTCCTTCAATGGAAATGTTGATACTAAGGTCTGGGTTCTTTTTCCTACCTATATAGTTCTTTCATCAGTTGAGCAGACTGGCTGGGGAAGATGTCTTCATCTTGGGTTAGCACTTATTCGCCTTTTGTTCTAAGTAGTCATACTTCTTAAATTGGAGTCTTTTAACAAGTATTTTCTTTATATATTTGTTCCATACCAATTGGCATTTTGGAATTTCTATTTTTGGAAGTCTTTGGATATATACTCCTTTATGTGATACTAAACATTTTTAAACTGGAAAATTAATCAGTAAGGGGCATAAATATGTGATGGTGCTTGACTCTCTCTCTCTTACTGTGTCTGTCTGTCTGTCTGTCTGTCTGTCTCTCTCTCTCTCCTTCTCTCAGTTTACCTTTGTTCTTGTTGCACATTTTCTCCAAGTTTCCAGTTCTGTCCTGGTAGTTTGATCAGTTACTCTGAGGTACCTTTTATTTGTAATGGGAAGTAAAGTGAATCTTTCAGTAGGGAAAAGTAAAGAAACTCTGTCTTCCTCTGAGATTAGTGCTTCTATTTCCCTTTCCTTTTCTGGTTTCTCTTTGCTAGAGTCCCCTACATGCTTAAATTCAGAGGAAGCCTTGTTACATCTAAATCTAATAGTTAGGCCCAATTTTAGTTTTATCCAATACTCTAACATCCCAATAATAATGAATTAAACTTTGTGTTAAGATAACCTTAAGGACAGCTCATCTATCAAGTTTCTTAAAAGTTGGTATTCTTCCTTAGTCTGTTCATTTTCTAGTCTACTCACTTGTATTTCTTTGTATCTCCTACCATTTTTCTATTATAATTTCTCAAATTTGTGTAGTCTTGTGCATTTTATAGGTTCTGAGAAAAGTTCATATCATTTACAAATTTTCAGACACTATAAACTTCAGATGAAATTTTATCAGCGGCATAGGACTTCGAGGGAGAAAGTAAGTAATCACTAAATGGAAATAGCTTGGAATATAGTTTATATGAGGTCATTCTGGGTGGCGGGGATTTTCACACTGGCATGGGTCCCACAGATAGTCCAAATCAGAATCGAGTCATTTGTGCTAAAGACCAAGTTCAAAACTCAAACTGAAATTTCAAAATAACCAAGCTGAAACAAACAACAAAAAAATTCTAGGAGATTCAAGTCAACCTGAATCAAGTGATTTAAAAGGCTCCTCTGCTTTAACCCAGTAAGTTGAACTTTGAAGTGACCATTCCGCATCTTATTTTCTTTTTCTCACTTCTTCGGCCCCTTTGTGCCTACAAATCCAACTTTCTCTACTCAGCTTCAAGTACTACAGAAAGTTAGTCTACATGGGGAAGAGAAAGTGAGTGATTACAATTCCAAAAAGAAAAATAAAATAATTGTTAGATGAAGGAGAAATCAGAAAGACCTCTAGGCAAAATCCTGCCAGGCAGAAGGGAAAAAACTTTAGATGCAAGGTGCCTTCTAGATCTAGATATTATAAGAAAGCTCATGTAGCTGAGGTGGCTAAATTCTGCAGAAATAATATGGCTGAGTTCATGAAAGACTTCTGGGAAAACAAAACTTGGTAGTAATTGCTGTGGTTCACTTTGTTTATGTGATCTTCGACAAAGTTCCTAATTGTACTGTCTCAGTTTCTCCATCTGTACAGTAGGGCTAATAATCACAACTCTTATATGGGCCTTTTCCACATTATAATGGTTTATATTTGTTTGGTATTTGGAAAAATACAGAATAAAAGTAGTTTAAGTCAGCCAGGTGAGAGGTGAAAACTTGTAGAACACTTTTACTCTAGTTACTTAGAAAATCAAAGATTTTGCAGAGAGAAATTGTGAAATTTGATTTATATTTTAAAAGGGACAAATATTTGTTCTTGTTTAATTTCAACAACAGCAATAACAAATCCCATGGATAAAACTGTGATGTTAAAGTCCAACTTTACTCAGTTTATTTTCTCTTCTTCTTGGGTCTTCAACAACCGTATGGGTGTTCAACAACCTCTAAGGGTGGATGGAATTTTCTCTGCCTGTTATCTTAGTAATATAGCAGAGTGTCACTTATTGTCCCTGATACCCTAACTGAACACACATTATCATTTCTCAAGTTCTTGACTTACACCACAGTAAGGATGTACATGTTGACCCAGCTTATTTCCACATACCACCTCAGTGTCAATTCAGATAAGATGTGCATGAACTCACTGACATTAGTAAAGTACTATGGAAGCAAATGTTTGATAACATACAGTTGGAAAAACCTATGGTTGGAAAGGTTTTAAGCTTTAATGCAACGAGTCACTGACATTTACCACTTTTTTAAGTTGCTAAAATTCACTTGAGCAGGAAAGTTCTGCTTATTATTTCACAGATATTTAGCTAAGTTGTAATTATGACTTTATTACAAATAGACTATTCTTTTTGGAGTAGTAGGAGTCATATTGATCCAAAGGGTCTGAACCAAGACTATTGTCCTCTTCCACCATTCCCATCTCTCTCAGACTGGCTCTTCTTTTGTCTTACTGCAATTAGCCAAAATATTCATGGGAATTCTTGCCCACCTTCATTCTTCTTTCATTTCTTGAGAAAAAGGAGAACATTTTTCACTTTGTTCATGTATAAACTTATCTATTCTCCACATGTACTTTGGAAATATGTCTTTTGCATTAGGCCCTGTGCCCAATTCTTTTTTTTTCACTTTGTGAATTATGGTTTAAGTGAAGTTGGAATGGTGCATTCTGAGTATCCAAATCAGAACCTCAGACTCTGAACATCCAATATCCAGACAATGATAGAATCGGAACTTCCATAGAGCAGTAGAAAGCGTGCATCACAATGCTCTGGCATTATAATACACCCGACAGGGTTAGGCTGCTTCTAATAAAACCCTTTGACCCCAGAATTGTGCTCTGTGGCACAAAGTCACCCATAGTGTAAGGATGAGTGGGCAGAGCACCACACCAGTGGCACAGGTGGCACAGAGTAATACAGGGGCATGAGAACCTCTTAGGCTGAAAATGACAGACAAGAAAATGGGAATACATGAGAGTTATGAGAGTGACCAGTGTAGGAGAATAAGTATGTGACTTTATACTTTTAACTAACTATTGGGAAGTATTCTACAATCTTTTTAAACATTTCTACCTTGACTACTCATTAAGAATTGGTCCTAGAATTGTATGTTATATATTGTGAAATAGAAAATGCTCAATGTAAAATGGAAGAAGGGAGAAAATGTTGAGGTTGTAACAAAAAAGTAAGGAAACAAATTTTATGTATATGGGGGGGCAGGGGGGTAGGGTTATGGGGAAAAAATGAGAATTAAGTTGTGTCTTATACTGGTACAAATCCCCATTATGGAGTGCAATCATGATATGTATATTTAATGTACCAATAAAGATTAAAAAAAAAAACAATTGGTTTATTTTCTCATCAAAGTAGATGGCCCTCCTATTCTGTCTATTGTTTGCCATACTGCATTCTGTTTGTCCTTTCTTTTTTTCCCCTTAGCTTTATTTGCTTTTGTCTCTCCTCAAAAGCCTTGCAAGTTTAGTAATAAACAGCAAGAGCCTGGAATTGCCAGCTGGATGCTTTCCTTCTACAGGAGACAATGAAAGGCTGATGAACATCTCATTGTATTTGGGATGAGAAGCAGTTAAAGAGGGAGATAAGGACAAATGATCCCTTCAGACAGACAGACAGACAGACACACAGGCATGCACACACAGAAAGACAGGAAAGAGATACATGTAGATGAGACTTCACCAAACCACTTACTTTCTTTTTTTCAAATGATCTAAGATGCTAGAATTCCTGGCATGCCCAACTGAATTTCCTCCAAATTAATCCAATCACTTGAAAATACCCAATCCTGAAATAATTATGATGTCAAATAGAAAAGTGGTTCTTAGCCCAAGGGATAAGGAAGCCAGCAGCCGAGTCATGGAGCAGTGTGGAAGCTTGTTAGCATGATGTCTGTGGGAGCAACATGGTGCCTGGAGACAGCAACTGGGGAACATCAGCAGCTGCTCCCTTTCTTCTGTCACATTGCATTTCCACACGAGATCACAAAGCTGGGTGGGGAAGCCATCTGCAGTCCCATGGTATTGCTCTTTTGCTTCAGTGGTTACTGGCATTTTAGTTTTGCAATGTCTATAAATTCTTGTTGCCTCACTGTGACTTTAGGATTCCTCTTTACATCACTCATGCCAAAGTATAAGCCACTTTTAAATAAATTTTTCATTTTTTTCTCAGCTTATTTTAAAAAACAATGGTGCTTTCATTAACTAATGGAAAATAGCAAATACAAAGGCTAGAAGGAAGAGTTCTGGGAGCCTCGGCTTAAATGCCAGCTTTATGGTGAGCTTAATGTAATTTGTGCAAGCTGCTTGCCCATACAATGTTTCAATTTCCTGAAATATAAGAAAAATAGATATAATGACTCAATAAAGGGGTTCCTCTTAGGAATTGGGGGGAAACAGTAAAGCATTTTTTACACAGGAAGTGCTCAGAAGTTATATGTAATTAGACATTTTTTCAGCTGAATAATTTCTGAGTAACACACTTAACTGTTGTGTGATTTCAAATGGAATTTTTATTGAATTTATTACCATCTATTTAAAACTGCAAACAAGTAAAAGCTAGACAAAGCTTTTTTCTCTTTTCAATGTTATATTTTATTTATACTTAAAGCATTGTTCAAGACTAATTAAGTCTGTGATTTTAATTTCACTCTTGTTGAGTATGACCGCTAGAACAAAGATTTCCAGCACTTAGGATGGGGAACATAAAATGAAATCTTACTCCTCTATAGGAGGAGGAAGGATGAAGATAATTTTTCATATTCATCAACCAATAATCACATTTTAAGTGAGAAATAACTGATCATGAGGCAAGTTGTGAGGTGTGATAAATGCAGTGGAAGAATCCACAGTGTCTCAGCCATCTGTTATCCAGCCTGGCTGCTACGACATCTTGGTTCAGGGACTGTGACTTGGTCTTTCTGCTATTTTCATGTCATTGTGAAAATCTGAAACTTTTCTGAAGTATTGTCATTGAGGCTTTGTAGAAGAATAGAGCTGAAAATGAGCAGGGAAGAAAAATAATTTCAGAGGCTTGGAGGCCACTATGGCATAAATGTCAACACTGTGCCCAACACATCCATGAACTGAAAATGCTGCTTTTAAATCAGCCTGCTCACACTTGTTATGTTTGTGTATCTGAATATACTTGTGTTCATTTCCACTTAGCCTTTGCATCGGTGAACGTGGATATTGTTTTTACTAGTTTTTTTGTGAGGAAAAAGAGCAACATCCTGAATTTACGTTTGTACCCTCTGGAATGTTTCATTCTCAACAGAATGTTTACATAGAAGGAAAAATGAGCACAAGGGTCATTTGCAGACAACAAATGAAGAATGTGTGAGCTCACAGAGATGTGGTACACCGTGGTCCAAGGGAGTTTACATGTTTCACACAGGGAATGCTAACAAGGCTCTTTGCTGCATCTACTTTTGCCAAGAGAATAGAAAGAAAACCAAACTGTTCACTAGCCTGCCTGATTGTCCTTGTCATGTGAATGAAGATGAGCTGCAAGAAGTCATTTGAAGATGAACTCCATCTTGAAAATGAGGGAGCTGACTCTCCAATTGCCCTTACACACACAACCCCCTCAAACAAACAAGATCACTTTAGAACCTCATAAGTCCTTCTACCAACAAAGGCAACCTCTTTTATAAGTAAAGAAGTCTCTGAGACTAGTTCTGAAGTATAATGAGCACCATATAGGAAATCATCCAGTTCTTGAGGAGATGTGTCAGGACAAACACAGAACTCTTAATACTCATCTTCTTTTTCAGAAAGCAAAACAAGAAACTTACAACTGATTTCACACCAGCCCCAGCAAAACTTTATAAGGAGTATTTTTGCTATTGGCCCATCTGCTTGTCAAATTGGGACAAATTGCTTCCTAGCTGAAAGAAGAGTTATTTTTTTTGTTCATGGTGCTGGGAGCTTGGAGTGTGGGTGAGGCTCCCCTGGAAGGACTGCTCATGTCCATGGTGTGGGTATGTCGTGGAGAAGAGTCAAAGACCCAGCATGGCCCCATTCCCAGCTCACATAAGGTGCTGGTGACTAGCTGGAATTTGCAGGTGAGCCCATGTTCTTCACGTGGCTTTGTCTGTGAAGCTCTCAGATATTTTCACACAGCAGTGGTTAGGATTTACGAAGAGAAACTTCATTAAGGACCAGAGGAGGTACCTCAGAAGACAATAAACTGAAGACACTATGGTACCATAACATAAAAATAGTTAAATTTTAGGATCTGAAGTTGAATATCTTGTGTCCAAAAACAAGTGTTTTTCTACTAAGACAGATTTTGAGGTCCATGGATAGTAGGCTTAGAATATAGCCACCTCACTTTTATACTAAGATGGTAATAAAAAATAGAGCTAAAAAATATGCGTTACAATAAGAGTGGTTTGGTTAAATTTATGGCATGATGCCTAAAAAACAGAAAGAAAAATCTTTTCAAAGTTTAGGTGCAATCAGATAAGGCTGAATATTTTGTTTATATGGTTCTGAGAAGTCAAGATGCTGGTAATGGTTCTTAGTGCAGCTTCTACTATTGGGTCCAAATCGTGTGACCAAAGGTAACAAAACCAAAAACACGCTTTCAAGATTCCCAGTTCCCCTCCCCTCCCCAATGATGTGCATTCTATCCACCATCATTTTTCACTACCAAAGGTATCCCTGGAAAGTTATTAAGTCTTTCTTATCAGTCCTGTTTAACTGGTGAGAAAATACATTAGCATTAACAGATTTGCTCAGCTTTGACACTTAGGGAGAAGCCTTTAGTTGAAGTCCTCATCTCTGAACTATGAAGTTATTTCCCCCTAACATCCTCTGTCTCTGGTAAACACACACCACAGTCATTATGTGCAATTAAATCAACTCCCAAGAGAACCCATCATTAACTTTAATTAATTGATGATGCCAAGTGTAAATTCAAGACACGTGAATGATGTTAATTACTAAGCACCTCATAAGTTTTCTGAGGTCTAGGGTAAGGAGTTCCTGATCTTGATAATATGATAATAAAGATCATGGAGGCTGAAAATTCTGACTTTAAACACCATTTGTGGTTTTGACTTTATATTCTCTCTTTATCTAATCTGCAGGCCTACTCTGTGGAGATAAAATGAGAGGTGTGTAGATCTTGATCCACCGAGGAGTTCCTGACCCATTTAAAGGTCACTGTCATCAGTGAATTATCATGTAGCCATATGAGCCCAGTAATGCCACATATTTGGATATTCCCAGAAAACACAAGAGTCTAGAAGTTTTTTACACCCTTCATATGTGAAAATACTATAAATAATTCATATTTAAACAGAGTTGAGCCAGTTTTCTAAAAATGAAGAGCTAAAATACATTGCACATATCCATTTGTGAGAGCCTATCAAATATTGTGCATCAAGTTTTACTTTGAACTTTAATAGCTCTTCTTCTATAAAAGCTATTAGTGACACTTTCCCAGTATTTACTGCTTACTTCCTCACGTAAAACACATATAGACCCTTGACATGTACACAAAAATGTACATCAACACATAGAAAACTATTATATGTCATCTTTGTAGTGTTGTGGATTTCAGATTGATATCAGAAGTGACCACAAATTCTATCAATAGATGTACATTCATATTAATTTTTCTCACCTCTCATTATGAGGTAAAGTTTACTTTTCTGCCACTGACTCTAAGCTAGGCCATATGACTTTTTTGCTGCTATTGAAATATTAGCAAATGTGACAGAAGCAGAATTTTCCAACATGCTTAAGTTCTGAGGTTTTCCCTCTTGCTATTTCATGGATCTCTTCATCATTGTAGGCATTAGTTCATGCTGGCCTGTTGGAGGAAGACAAAGTATTGGAAGAGAAGGTCCAGATTTTACAGGTGGCCAGGATGTTCAGGTAAGCCATCAGAGACCTGGCCATGAGTGAGTTGAGCCCAGTCAGTCCAGAAAGAACCACCTAGTTGACCACAGAGCCATGAGAAATGCATGTTATTTCAAGGTACTCTCTGACTTATATACTCAAGGAAAGTTGAAAAGACTTTTCCAAAATTAATTTGTAATTTTTTAATGGGAGGGCACTGGGAAAATTCAATCTCCTTAGATTCTACTTTTCCAGGTAAAATTCAACCTAATATATCTACATGAAAGGACACATATTTATATCACGATCTGTTTATTTCTTTATTTTATTTATTTGTTTTTAAGTTTTTTGGAGACAAGGTCTCACTTTGTAGCTCAGGCTGACCCTGAACTCACTGTGTAGCTCAGATTAGCCTTGAACTCACAGCAATCCTCCTGCCTCTGCCTCCCAAGTGCTGGGATTACAGGTGTGAGTCACCACAGCTGGCTATCATGATGTTTATTATCCATCCATTTATTATTTATCCATTATTTATTATTTATTATTTAATATTCATCTACTTAACCACCTACCCATCCACTTGCCCTTGCATTTATCTACTTATCCATTGATATGCCTATATCTCCATCCATTCTTCCATCCTTCCATCTTTCCAGCCATCTATGCAGATTTAAGAGTTTTTTGGTATTTAGTAACATACAAAGTGCACTGCTCACTATAAAGTGTTCTATAGGTACTATAACTAATAGAACTTTTTGCAAAATAGACTTTTGCTTCAAGAGGTTTTAATGGATATTTTTATTTACTCTGTCCCATAACCTTGTTTATTATGTGAGACATTCTTTAAGTTAATTGATAAATACCAAAACTAAAGCTCACAGAATTATAGCAATTGGTTCAAAGCTAATGATTCTCGAGGCACCAGAAATCAAATGTGCTGAATTACACACCCTGAAATATAGTACTTATCTTCTAACACCTAAGTGAAACAACAGCATAATGGTTGGTGAAGAGTCATAAAATATAAATTTAAAAATATAACTATAAATGTAATAGCAAAATATAAATTTATTTATGTATTTTTAAAAAAGTCATACAGTGCTTAGATCTTCCACAAAATATTATATATTTTTATAATAGCTTTAACTGGCTATTTTGGGAACCTAATTTGCCATAGATTGTGCTTTCATAGATATTTTTATTTACATACAAGGATTAAGACTGAGAAAGGAGAAGTCCATCACTGAGGTTGTCACATTAATCAAAATTATAATATCTGGAAGAAATGCTTTTTACAACATATATTCTTCATCTTTGAGTTATACTGATGGCTAAAATTAAAAAAAATACATTGAATATCTTTAAGAGAGAGAAAGAGGGGGAGAGAGAAAAGAGTGTGGGTTTAGAAAACAGATATTCTTTGTTTTCATTTAATAGCTACCCATGATTAAACATCAAAGTTGATGCTAGTTTCACCCTTGATCTTTGATGGGCTTCAATTCCCCAATCTTACAATCTTTTGCTTGCATTTTATCTTTTACCCATCATATCAACACTTTGCAAGTGTTGTACTTAAACATATGCCCTTTTTATTTTTTTTTTCTATCTGCTTCCTAGACTTAATCATAATATTCCCCACATGTGGATTAGAGGCTAACTTTTCTTAATACATTTTTCTCTTTCTAAAAGAGCATAAACTCAATGGCAACCCTACAAATAAGACTTCAAGTATATCTTATGCTATGAAGAAGTCCAAAGCTAATTTCCTGACAATGCTGATCATTTGCTTAAGTGATGACCAGTCCCCTATTATCTTTTTAATTTGTTGTTTTGTGTTTGGTTTATGGTGGAACTGAGATTTAATTTTTAAAATGATCATTTGGTATGCAATCTAGCATTGTGGATTGTGTGTTTGTTGTTTATTAATATGTGTATATTCAGCTGATAAAACATCTCCCTTTTCCTTCTTCCTCTTTACTAGGATACGTGGGAGTTCCTAATGATAAGCAACATCTGGTTTTTGCAACCTAGAATTCGAACTATAAACTTGCCTACAAAAATACACACGCTCCGAAACACAGCTGTCCACAGGGTTGTTTTGATCCCACTGTAAAAGAAGCTACATGACATTGTCTTGATTTTAAGCTTTTCAAAGTGAGTGAACCGACAGATCCCAAACTTCTCACCATCAAGCTTTTCATCAGCCTCTCCAGGATTCAGCATGTGTGAGAACCATGGACCACAAACTGCCTCCCGTACAGTACTGATTATATCGCATTCTTGGTAGAAAACTAATTTGGACCAACTGAGATGGCAAGTGTGCTGTCTTGGCCATCACCCAAAGACACGGTACTGAGCCTGTTTCAGATATGCTTTTCTTTGTGGGTTGTATTTTGGGACTGAGCGAGAAGCACTATGCAAATTTATTATAAGATCATACTAATTTCAGCTTCGTTTTATCCACAGATGAATTTCTTGCATTGTTGAACTCATCTGCTCATATTGCAACTGAACTTTTAAGACTCAAGTTTTTCAGAAAATAAGAATTCATGGCTTTTTATTTTCCATTATTTATGCAGAAAAGAACAACAAAATAAAGTTAGCAGCAGTGAGCTTGTCGAATCTTACTCTCTGAATAGATGAGAATAAAAAAAGTGCCAAAGGTGTTCGCATGTTTTAAAATATATTTTTTACATACGTTTTCTCTAGTGAGACGACAACCACAAAGCAAAAGTTCATTTTCAAAACTGTCCCTAGATACTTTTTTAAAATACATTAGTTTTTTTAATTCCTTTAAAAGAAAATTAAATCATCACAGACTACACACATTTCAAAAACAATATTAGATAAATATTAAAAATGGATTTTATGAATCAAGAGAATTCAAGACGTTTTTGCTTGTTAATTCTTAACTCATTAAGTGGATAAAAGCAGTTCTAAGACAATGTATTGGTCATGGTTTAGAAAGTAATTTAAGTATTTTAGTAATTGTAGGCTGAAACAACTTTACAAATCTTAGTGATGGGAAAAAAGGATCCATTTTAAATCTTACATGTTAAAAAATAGGATTTTCTTTTCTGAAAAAAACTGATGTGAAAACAGCACATGTAAGTGTGCGTTTTATAAAGACATCAATTATTTTATTAATAGTTCTTTTATTTACAGACTGAAATCAAAACATCTTAGTTGATAAATTTGATGATTTACTAAAATGACATTTTATATGATTAATTTAAATATTTACTAACTCATAAATTTGAATTTCCAGATGGTAACATTAGAATTTTCAAGTGTTCACTGAATCAGCTTCTAGTATTAGAATCACAGCTGTTTTTTAAAAAAATCTGTCATAAGTTTAACAGTAGATTACTGTCTCACTTTCTTTTTTCAGAGACACAATTCTCTATACCTAAACTTAAAGAGGGAAATATTTATTTTGGCTCATAATTGTAGAGGTTTCAGTCCATAGTCAGTTGGGTGCAATGCAGGATGGCTTGGCAGAGGAGAAACAGCTCACAGCAGGGCAGGCAGGAAGCAGGAAAGGATCAGAGGTGAAAGGAGGAGATATACAGCCTTGAACTTCACACCCACTGACCTACCTCTTCCTATTGGATTTCATGTTCCAACTCCATGCTCATCTATAAACCTATCGGTCACTCTTCATCCAATCTCCTCCCCAAAGTTCCACCTCATGAGTATACTAGGCTTTCAAGAGACATCTAGATAATGTAGATCACTGAGTTGTCTTAGCCTAGGAAGACTTCTCAAGAGAGTCACACATTATAAGTATAGAGAGCAAGACTCATGTGTTGGATAAAAGGGTGTATAAAGCAGAGAGAAGTACCAGGAGCATGTAAGTCCTGCTGTAGCTGAAAATAGAAAGTGATTTACCACTTTGGACCAAGTGGAAAGTGATTCATATTCACAATAACAGCAACAAGGAGTGAACCAATACAACCTCATGATATAAGAAGATACAAAGGAGGGGTTCAACTTGAATTAACTTAGAATAATTTGGAATATATTTCCTAAATATAGTGATGTTCCTTTCAAGTAAAATAGTAAGATAGATCCTTACTACCCATGCTGATATCCCTGAAGTTTTTCCTAGAGTAGATAAGAATAATCTTTAAGTAGAATCCTGAAATCGCATGTTTGATATTCATAAGCAGGTGCAATGATAATAAGAGCTAATTCCCAGCAGTGATAATAAAGCATTTGAAAAATCAGGAGAGGGAGAAATTGGTTATAGTTGGGATAGAGCAATAGTTCACCCCTCAAACCGATATTTTACCATTTAAAATCTAAATCATTGGCGACAGCTTCACAAAGTTCATGATACTTTCCAGTGACTGCTACTTAGGGATAGTCCCACATTTGGGAACGTTTACTTACCAGCTGAAATGGACTCCAGGGGTCACACTGCTGCTACTGAAAGGTCATGACCCCTTCAGCTGCTGACACTTACATATTTTTTTTTTTTTTGCTTCAGGTAGAAAAAAAATTAATATATACAATTATAGGTCTCATTAGATATCAAGTCATATAACTCAGCTTTTCATCTCAGATGATGCATCATGTACTTTTCATTAAAATGTAGGTGGAGTTCTAATTTTTCTCTTCATATATTAAGAAACACATTTCCTAGAAAAATGGACATCATTGAGTATGAGTTACCTTTTCCTTTGAGTATAGGGAGAATTATTGTCAACAAATTTATCTACCAATTTATTAAAGATTAATAGGAAATACAGTGATATACTGGTTCATGAACTGAATTCTTATCATGATTCTGGTCATAAGCAGAAGTGGGTAAGAACTGAATCAAATTTCCCCATAAGGTCAATGTTGAATCTAACCATTGAACTTGACTTACGTTCTTGTCCAACTTGATATTGGGCCCAAATTATGGAAAAGAAGTCTGTGAATCAACGTACCACTGTACACATTTTAAAATCTGAAACAGGACAGTTAATTCTTATAAGAAATACATACAACATTTGATATTCAGGAGAAAAACAGACACTCCATATCTCCAAAAACTTCAGATATACTAACAAAAAATTCAGTAGGTCTAATATTATGACAAAGATGCACTTGGCCCTGTGGGACTACCTTTACCAGTCACTTACTAAAATGTATCATGGAAGAGTCCTGCTACTCTCCTCACTGGAAAAAGAGCAGGAATAATAGCAAAAGTAAATAGGAAAGTAAAGATTTAAGACTGAGTTAAGAAATGACTTGTAGGATATATTCCGATGGATGTTGCCATAGTATAAGTGATGGATAACAAAAATACAGTGACCAGTAATAGAGTGGTGGGTTATTTTAGGTGTACAGACATCTGAAGAAACAGATATTTGGAAATAAGGGTACTGACATGCTGTAAAAACAAGTGCTTCAGAGACTCTCTTTATTCCTTGGGTGACCTACAGAGGCAATGCAGGGAACAGGGAATCATTAGGCTGAGCTGTGGAACAGGAGTTGGTGTGAAATTGGGAAGGTGAGAGGACTGGAGATGATGCAAAATTTATCTGTAAGAAACATCAAGACAGATCTCTTTGCCTGCTTGAGTTGCTGTAATGGAAATTTGACACTGGGGAATTTATAAATGAGGAGTTTTTCTGGTTCAGAAAACAGATCTATAGCATGACACCCACATCTCTGCTCTTCCCTTGGTGAGGGCTTCAGGGAGGACTGCGGAAGCCACAGTAAACCACACTGACAACAGAATAGAACTGGGTATGGAAGGAAGTTACAAAAAGAAGTCACTGTTCAACACCTAAGCAGATGGTACTACATCTGTAACTGAAGTAAGGGATCAAAAATTAATATATTTTGCTATATAAATCTTAAAAATAGAAATAATAGAAAGTCACATTTAGTTCTCTTCTCAGTGTATTGACCAATTTACTTTACCGCCTACTCAGTCTTATATGAAGTATCTCTTCTAAGGTTGTTCAACAAATTGTGTTACTAAGTCCTTTATAAAAAGTTTGCTTTTCTTACACAACATGAGATTTAAAGCACTCCATAGGATCTAACTTATTTGCAGATTAGAAAAACTGCAGGATACATGTTCTTACAAATTCCCCTTATACATGTGCAATTACTAGGCTTGGTTTGGAGCAGGGCCTTAACAATGTTTCAGACTTTACTTCGTCTTTGAAAAATAGTTGGCTTCTCTGGTATACTTTTACTTCAAGTTTCCTGACTATGAAGTGGTTATTTTCTCCCAAGCCGAGATCTTTTAGTAAGTGATCTTATGCTTGGCACTGGTACAGATTAGAAGGCAGACCAGCTGGAGGTCACACTAAATTAAAGTTTGCTCAGTGTCAAGGACAACAGCTCAGAGCCGCATCAGTACAGGCAAGCACAGGTGTCTACCTCCAAAGAGATTAGTTTCCTTCTCATTCAGCAAATAGTGAAAAATGTTTCTGGGTCAAGATTTTTCAAGTAAAGAAATCACATTTCATAGGGCCTCTGGTAGAATTCACAGGGTTTTATCTTTGTCTCCATTTGTCTGGATATACAGGTAAATAAAGCAAATTATAACAGCACAGAAATTTGAGTTACCCATAGTCATTATTATGTAAACAGCATGTGGTTTCTATCAGTAAAGCAACACAAGTACAGTGAACTCAGCTTATTTCTAATTGCATAACTGGATGTGGATAAGAAAAATTTTACCTAGGTAGTGGTAAATAAAAAATAATACTCTTGGAATTTAGCTTAGTGGCACTGTGCTTTCCACGCAAAGCCCAAGGTCCTGAGTTCAATCCCTAGTACTGACCAAAAAAAAAAAAATGTAGTACTGTTTGCCTCTAAATTAACTATTCAAATCTCTGTCTGAAGATATTGGAGAATTAACGAAGATAATAAGGCATAGCAAGATAGATCTTTTGTAAAAAGAAAGGGACAAGGAGATGAGAGTTGAGGTATAAAGAATAGAATATGACAAAATATTAAAAATCAAACAAACACAACAGACTCGCATCATGTAGCCCAGGCTGGCCTTGAACTTACTCACCTCAAACTCACAGTGATTCTCCTGCCTCAGCCTCCCAAATGCTGGAATTACAGGCAAGCATCACCACTCCCGCTTCTGAAAAAAAAAAAGAAAAGAATTAAAATGTGTTATGTACCTGTACTTACTGTCCAGGAAGAATATAATCACTATGTACTAGAAATATGTACTAAAGCAAAACTTTCAAAGAGAAACTTTTCGAGAGAAAAGATTTTTCAGGTAATATGTATTTTTCATTATATATAGATAAATATAAATATATATATAAATATATATTAAATGTATTAAATATATAAATATATATTAAATTTATGGCATATAAATATATATTAAATTTATGAACACATAATATAGATACATTAATAATAAACACAGGGCCAGGGATTTAGCTCAGTGGTTCCAGCGCCTGTCTTGCAAGCACAAGGGCCCGGGTTCGATCCCTGGTAACCACAGACTATACTGGGTGTGGAGACTCACACCCAGCAGCAATCAATACCACATGCCGCAGTGCCAGGCCTGGTGGCTCATGCCTGTAATCCTAGCACTTGGGGGGCAGAGGCAGGAGGATTGCTGAGATGTGAGTTTGAGTCTGAGCTCAGGGCCAGCTTGAATTACAAAGCGAGACCCTGTCTCAAAAAAATAAAAAAAAATTAAAAATTAAAAAAAAATAGTAAATACATGCATTCTGGTATATTTGTATGATCACTGGAGATGAAGGCAGTTTGGTGTCTTGGTTTTCACATAGGATATAGGTTCAAGAAAAGAAAATAGGGTAATATTCCTTTCTCTAATGTCATACAAAATAGTTTTCATGATAGAACAAAAGAATAAACAGCAAACTCTTTTTTCCACCAAAAGACACATAATTTTCCTAAGATCTATGCAGTGTGTATGTGTGTGTGTGTGTGTGTGTGTGTGTGTGTGTGTGTGCACAAGACAGGATCACACTGAGTGACCCAGGCTGGCCTTGAACCATGTGCTGTGTAGCCTCAGCTGGCCAGGGAGTTGCCTTGACTCTTGTGTCTAAGCCTCCTGCATGTGGGAGTGACCAGTATGTGCCATTACACCCAACTTCTGGACTGTGTTCATTTAAACCACAGCAGATATTCCAGCACTATAATCATATCGTCAATAGGAAAACACAGAATACAGAGTCTGTCACTGGAAATGCATCACTATCAGTGCAAGTCTCAATAGAAGAAATGATCTATTTGTGTGACTATTCTTTTCTCAATATACAGGCTTTCTTTAGAAATAATTTTTAAACTAATGGATCATTTACTTTGTTCAGTATTTTTCATTTACCCACTCCAAACCCCTATCAGTGTTTGGAACAGAATATATTTTTAATACAGTTTGTCTGAGTGGTTGAGCAACTGGATGGATGGATAGGTAGAGAAATTAGTGCCTGAACATGTTCTCATAGGAAAACTACATGTGATTTCACCTCCTCAGCCTTAGTGGGGAGAAATTTGTCAGGGATCTCCATGAAAGACAGTACCTTTATGGAACAGAAGGGCAAAATCTATCACAATAACATTTGGGTTTCTGCAAAAACCAATTTGGTATAAATCATTTGACTCCAAGTCTGTGTTTCCCCTGAATTGCTAAGTGCCACCCACTCTACTGATTGAGAAGAATTTCCTGTGCATAAGATGGGCATGTGTAAATTAAAATATCAATTACTAAACTGACATATGGATTCATTTCTGCTTTAAATGCACCCTTATCTGGCATGAAAATCTTTAACAGGAGATAGAATTCATACTGACAGTATGAACTTTAGAGGGTTTTTTTTTTTTTTTTTTTTTTTTTTTTCCTACCAGCAGTTCCTGCTTTATCCTAAGTTTAATCAGAGACAGAGGAAACACGGCAGCTTTGCACACTCATTACAGTCAACCTGCTAAGACTAGAGGCACAGATTGGAAACAGAGAGTGTTGTGACATCCGAAGACTGATGGTCGGCTTTGTCCACCTGTTACCAGGTTAATGCCTCCAGCATCTGAAAAGCCTCTCAGGTACAGAAAAGACAAAAGGTGCCTTTCAAATGTACATCTGTTAGAGGTTCACTTCTTCTTTACACAACAATCTAGTTTCTTATTGATTTCTATCAACAGTTTTACAGGGGAGACATTTTTAAAAATTAAGTTTATTGTTGCATTTTTTTAAAAAATGGCTTTGTTGGTCTATCATAAGTCTATGATATTTTCACTCTTCACAGAGAATCCTTGCCTGTATATGACACATCTTGATTCTTATTTTTTTCCCACTCTCCTGTTCTACCTCCAGCCCCTCCAGCTCATATATATATATATATATATATATATATATATATATATATATATATACACTTTGTTTTTTATTTTTTCCTTTTAACCTTCACAGTTTTTCCCTTTCCTTTCCTTTCTTTTCCCCTGTTCCCTCAAGTTCTCCTTCCTCTTTTAACTCTTCCTTCCTATTTTACAATATCTGTTATATATTCTGGACCTCATTTACACTTTCAGTTTCTCAGACTATAAAAATAAAAGAGTATTTACATATTGTGTCCTATTTATTGCACTTATAAGTATGGCCTCAAGGTGCATCCTTTTAGTTGTAAATGTCTCGAGTTTGTCTTTATTATGGTTGAGTAATATTCCATTGTATTAAAAACCCATCATAGTGATCATAGTCATCACAGGGAATTTGTACCTGTCCATGATGTATTTTGATTCTTACTTTTTCTCAATCCTCTATCCTTGCTCTTTTCCCCATGCTCTCAAAATTTTATGTCAAAAGCTTAAAAAGTGCAGGTAGCTTGCTGTTTTCCCCACGATCCATGCATATGCTCCTTTTTTCAAGGGTATTTATTAACATCATCACTAATCCGGTCTCTTTAGTTCTTCTTTTCTGTAACTAAATAGCAAAAGTTTTAAGACTTACCTCTCATGTCTACTATTTTCTAAAGGTAAAGAAATGGATGAGAATGGAGTGAATATAATTTCATACAAATCATAATGGAGCCCATTATCTCCAGGGACTGTTCACCTCCGGCTCTGCTTGAGTGGCACATATCTCCCAACCAGGCAGACAGAACTTTGCTGGCAGCATTATTCGAGGACTATGACAGTGTTCACTGTGGTTAGTAGGACTTACTAATCACAGAATTACTCATGATATCCGCATACTCCTGTATATGAGGAGCAAGTTGCTCAGTGCTTCACCAAGTACACTCAGTGAAATCAGTCATGGGATCTGTTATATTCTTCTAGAAAATTAATTTTTATCCTACCTACAAAAAGCTTGGAATGTAATTCTGGGGTTCAGAAGAGAAGGTATTGTGAGACATGCCCTCTCATGCATGAAAATGCCAAATAGAAAATATGGAATAACATACAGAAATAGAAACTATGGTATATAAACACAGTTTGCACAATATATGGTACTAAATTAACAATAAAGATGGGTTGGAGATTTAGCTCAGTGTTTCTGGCACCTGACTTGCAAAGCCAAGGGCCCTGTTTTGATCCCTGGTAATCACATACAACAATGCTCGGCATAGAGACTCCTGCCCACCAGCAATCAGAACCACATACCACAGTACTGGGTGTGGTGGCTCATGCCTGTGATTCTAGTACTTGGGAGGCAGAGGCAAGAGGATTGCTGTGAGTTCAAGGCCAAGTTTAAGGCCAGCCTGAACTATAAAAAGTGAGACCCTGTCTGAAAAAAAAAAAAAAAGTGTATTTTGAAAATGTATTACTCTTTTCTGCATGCTAACTCTGAGATTATGTTGACTAATTTTGGTAAAATGAATAGGTGCATTCTTTTTTTTTTTAACCTTTTATCATTTATTTTTGTTTTTTTGTAGTACCTGGGATCAAACTCAGACTCAGGTCCTTGTACTTGCAAGGTAGGCACAACACCACTTCAGCTAAATACCTGGCCCCAGGGTCCGTATTTTTACAGTTACATAATTTTTAATATTTAATATATCTACCAGACCATTTAAAAGTGCAAGTATAACATACAAAATTATTTCTACAGTAATATCTAGTAAAAGTAAAATAAGCATATTGCCTTGTTTTCCAAACTAAATGAACACAAATAGAAAGTATGAACATTACTGTAATCTCACAAATCTAAGATAAATGCTAGCAAAATTTAATTACTCCATTTCACTTCTTAGACATTAACATTTTGTTTTTTATAATTCTGAATCTATGTTGTTATAGCAATTTTATTTCATATTTTCTATGATAATTATTATCTAGGATAATTACCAGTCTTTTTCTCTTTAAAACAAATTGTTTTAATTAGGAAATAGGAAGATAGATCTTTTGCAAATTGGAACAGTATCCTAAGATGAAGGGAGGACAGAGAGAGGAGAAAGAAATGAATAAAAATAATTAAGATATATTAAGTACATGTAGCTACTCCATAAGATGAATTAAACTTTATTCACTACTATAGTCATGTACTAAAGAAAATTTATAAAAAGACAAAACAAATCAGTAAATTAGTTTTTATGCAATGCATCATATTCCATTATATGACTATATATTAATGTATTTTAAATCTTCTTGAACATTTAGATTGTTGCATACTTTTCTTATCAAACTCATCAACTGCATAGTTCATCTTAATTGGATTACTGTTGCTATAACAAAAAGTACCTGAGATAATCTACTTAAAAAGATAAAGTTTATTTGACTTCTAGTTTCAGAAGTTCCAGTCTATAACCAATTAGCCCTCTATTGCTTTAGGTCTCTGGCTAGACAACACACACTACCAGGCAGCCATGTGGGAGCAGAAGAGTGCATTTCATGATGGCTGAGAAGCAACTAAAGGGGAACGGGAAGACTCAAGGTCACTCTTAACATTTGACCCACACATGCCGCGCCTGCCTGGCAACTGCCTGGTCCTGAATTCAAGTCACAAAATGGAAAGTAAAAATAACAAGAAAATCAAAGTCACTATAACTCTATCAAGGGAATGCCCCAGTGACAGACAAGAAGACCTCCACTTCTAAAAGACCTCACCACTTCTCCATAATGCACTGACTGAGAACTAAGCTACTAACATACTGGACCTTGGGGTACATTATTTTAAAAAACACCTATATATGTAATTTGTATGTATCTGTATTTTGGGTAATTATCTTTAAATTTCCTAAGTAAAAACAATTTGACAAGATTATAGAATGTTAAACATATGTTGGTAAATAATGATAAATTAGTTCCAAAATTTTAACATCTTATATTCTTTTGCACAGTGAATATAAGTTGTTATTTTTATTTTTCCAGA